>CACRXK020006067.1:0-26230 GCA_902702795.2 Paramuricea clavata
CCTTGAAATTGTTCTCTCTAAAGGTCCAGTAAGTTTTTACTAATGCAACCAATGGTATCTTACTTGAAGTAGCCAAGTGCAAGACAGTGAGCTACCAAAACAGCTTCTACGTCAGAGTTGCCAACGTGTGGAATACACTCCCCTGTTTGATCAGAGAAACCAACAAAACCTTGGTCTCTTTCAAATTTTGTTTAATGCAACATTATAAGTATCTCACCAAGGAAATTTATAAACCCGAGGATCCGAGAACATTTAAGTCTGTTTGTGTGAAGTGTCATTCAACTCGCCCATTGCTAACTTGTCGAATCGAGCATGTTGTTAAATTTATTGTCACATAAATTGTAAGTCGTTGATTGTAATTCGTTGTGCTTGTTTGTTGATCTTCACGTCTGTCTGTCTGTCTGTCTGTCTGTCTGTCTGTCTGTCTGTCTGTCTGTCTGTCTGTCTGTCTGTCTGTCTGCAAAAGATAATGTAGGGAATTACAGACCAATTTCAGTTTTAAGTGCAATTTCTAAGGTTTTCGAGCGTATTGTTTTTGATCAGCTTTACACCTATTTCAATGAAAACAATCTGTTACACAAGAATCAATCAGGCTTTAGGAAGTGCCACTCTACTATGACTGCTCTAATAGATGCCACTATTGAATGGCTTACAAACATGGACCAGGGAAAACTTAATGCGGTTGTTTATATTGATCTAGCGAAGGCATTTGATACAATAAGTCACGAGATATTACTTGAGAAACTCCACATTTACGGGGTTGATGCAAATAGTTTATCCTGGTTTCAATCCTATTTACAAGATCGCAAACAAAAATGTTATGTGAATGACGTTCTATCTGGCAAACGTACCATTAATTGTGGTGTGCCTCAGGGGTCAATTCTTGGACCGTTATTGTTTCTCATATATATAAACGATCTTCCTCAGTGTTTAAAACATCCTACAACTCGAATGTACGCTGACGATACAAACATAACAACGACAGGAACATCTATTCGAGAAATAGTAACACATGCTAATGATGACTTAAATAATATAAGTGACTGGCTAAAAGCAAACAAACTCAGCCTTAACGTGACTAAAACTGAGTATATGTTCATTGGATCAGATCAAAATCTTGACAAGTTAAGAGATGTACCACTACTATTTCTTGAAAACAAAGCGATAAAAAGGGTCAAAGCAACCAAGTCATTAGGGGTACATATTGATGAAAGACTAACATGGCATGAACATATTCAAAATATTTAAAAAAAAGTAGGTGCTGGAATTTCAGGTTTACGGCGGGTAAGGGAGTTTGTCCCATTATCGACATTGGTAACAATTTATAACTCATTAATACAACCATTATTTGATTACTGCGATGTTGTTTGGGACAGCCTTCCTGCTGCTCGTGCCAGCATTCTACAAAAGTTGCAAAATCGTGCCGCTAGAGTTATTACTCATCAAGGTTATGATGTCAGATCCAATGAAATAAGGAAAACACTAAACTGGGAAACTCTTGCAGAAATGCGAGACACACACAAATTAACTATGATGTATAAGATAGTAAACAATTTGGCACCAAAGTATTTAAGAGACCATTTTGAAATGTCTGCCATAGATAATTTTTATACATTAAGAAATAGAAAATTATGCCTTGTACTACCAAAGCCTCAAACTGAATATTTAAAAAAGAGCTTTGCATTTTCAGGGGTAAAATTGTGGAATACTTTACCAGAAGATGTAAAATGCAGCAACAGTTTGAGTCAGTTTAAAAAAGGAGCAATAATCACATCATCAGCTTCTAGCTAAATATTGTATATGTATTCGGCTTTCTTGTAAAGCAGTGCTATGCACTGAAGAATTTCCGAATTTAAATAAATCTGTCTGTCTGTCTGTCTGTCTGTCTGTCTGTCTGTCTGTCTGTCTGTCTGTCTGTCTGTCTGTCTGTCTGTCTGTCTGTCTGTCTGTCTGTCTGTCTGTCTGTCTGTCTGTCTGTCTGTCTGTTTGTTTGTTTGTCGGTCTGCAAGCCTGTTATTGTTCATACTGTGTATTTCGAATGTCTTGGAACCCCGTTATTGGAGAACTAATCTCTGTGTGGTAATTCCAGCCATGTAATCTATTGTGTGTAATAGTTTGTGTTAACTAATTTTGTGTAATAGTTTGTGTTAAATGGCAAAATCTGTAAAATAAAATAAAATAAGTAGTTTCATTAGAATCATTGTTGCCACTGGAGCTAAGCTACATATGCTCGTAAAACCGCACAAATTGTTACAGATCTGCAAACAAGTTGTAACAAAGTTGTTGTCAAGCCAAAATCAGGATGTGTTCGCAGTTGTTGTGACCAGTCTGGAACAAGTTATTATCATCTTGTTACAAGGTTGTTCCAACAATATTAACACGAACTGTTCGTAACAAGTTTCTACGAGCTTGTTGTCACCAACTTGTTAACAACTTGTTACGTGCAAACGATATCAGACTTGTTGGAACAACTTGCTGCGAGTTTGTTAGCCTCATGAACCTTGTTACAACCTTGTGATCTCGTGTTCGTATTTTAGCCAATCAGCGCTCAGAAAGGGTTGTCCGAATAGAAATCCATTTTGATGTATTCAGTCAATTATATCTTTCGTTATTCTTTATGAAACTAGTTGAAATTTTGTAATTATGTTTGGTTATGAGAACTATAGCTCTGACAAAAATATGGAATCGAAATAAAGTATATCACAGGAGATATGCAGTTGTTTTAATCATAAAATGGATTTCTATTTGACAAGTAGTGCCAGTACTTTTCCGCGTATCAAGATCACCTGGAAGATGATAACAACTTGTTCCAGACTTGTCAACAACTGGGAACAAGCAGTGCGAACCCATCTAGTTGACAAGCTGTGAGATGTTTGCGCGTTTTCACGTAAAACACACAAGTTGTAACAAACCTGCAGCAGACTTGTAGCAATTCTGTTTCAACAGCTTCTCAACAGGATGTATTCGCACTTCTTGTTCCCAGCTTGTCGACAACTTTCTACATGATTATTGAGCTCAACAGACTGTTACAAGTTGTTCCAATGTTTCGTCCTGCAATTCAACAATTTGTCGACAAGTTGTGAGCGACAACCTTGCAGCAACTTGATAAAATAGCAACATTGTTACAACTTGTTGACAAGCTTGCTACAAGCCTGTTGCGAACACATCTTGTTGACACGTTGTGAAATTTGTACCTGTGTAGCTTTAGACACTAACACCCAATGTGCCATTGGCATTGAAACCAACTATACTTTTATATGACTGATGTTTTTTTAATCTATACAGATTAATGGTTTAAACTACATGGATCCTTCACGGTTGGTTTCTGGCAGTCAAGACGGAAATGAAAGCCAGGCTCAATCAGGCCAACCTACTGAATACGCAGAAGTTGTGGGAGTCATTAAGCCAGCGCCGAAAAAAACCAAAAAGAAAAAATGAACGCAAGTATTACATGAATGAATCAGAAAGGAATAATTGTATGCATACGTTTTATGTTTGTTTTGTTTCTTGTTGTCATCCTAGTGCACAACTGTATATATATAAAGTTGTTCTTAGGTCAATCGCCGTTGAATTTTTTTTCCACTTTACACGAGCGAAGCAGGAATAAATTTTACAAGCAAAATTTTACCGCTTAGCACAAAGACCGAGTACTACAGTATATAGTCATATACAGAAAATATTTAAAGGGTATGGGCAATGATGTTCATGTCTGTTTTTGCAAGAAAGAACTCCGTATTTTATCATTTTCCTTGTTGAGATATTTGAGGTTGTTTAATATGCAAATTTGCAAAGACGTCACAAGCTGGTAAAATATTTTTAAAGAATGCCAGTCACCGGCATCAAATTTATAAAAGCTCACTATTCAAAACATCTGTTATTCAAAACAAATGAAATAATTTAAGTCTGTATCGATGATTCCATTGACCAATCAAGTCTGGAAGAAGTTGTTATCATCTTGTTACAAGGTTGATGATGGTAACAGACTAGCTTAAAATGCCAGTCCCGCCAAAGTCATAAAAGCTCACTATTCAAAATAGATGAAATGATTTAAGTCTGTATCGATGATCCATTGACCAATCTGGCATACAAAAATATGAAGTTTTTAATGGAGTCCTGTGGACTGTCAAAAATTTAACCCAGCTTGTGACGTCATCTTATTTCCATGTTAAATTAACTGAAATATCTAACGAAAGAAAAATATAAGAATTTTGCAAGCTGACTTATTTTACAGTTTAAGCACAGAATAAAGACCAACAGAAGGGCCACTCAGCAGCGCAACGCGTCCTCGTTTTTTATACAAAAATATGTAGTTTACTGGCCAGAAGGCGGAGCAGCCAGCCAGTACAGCGTGTTTATTGGCCGGAAAATGTCAATGACTGGCTAGGAAAATGGCGGCCAACATGCGTAATGCGACATGCGCGAGGACAGAAACTTCAAAGATTCAGACGTAAGTGGCCCTTCTGTATGGATCTTTATTCTGTGGTTTAAGTACTAATACCATACCCTTTAATTATCAGTATTTGTACACATAATAAAACATTAAAAGTTGAGGTTTTACATTATATCACAGCTAGGTTTCTTTGGACAACGTATACATTTCGATCAAAGACAACTTATGAGACCTGCTGTTTCGGCCAGTGACTTGGGAGTCACTCTTGACTCTCATTTAACTTATGACGATCATATAACTAAAACGATAATTGTGCCAAATCTATCGTGTAAAAGATTCCTTTGATAGAGACACCCTAATACTAATTATTCAATCATTGGTCATGCATGGGCAAGTTATATTACTGTTCTACTGACTGGGCCAATACGTCATCAATAAACATTAAGAAGCTACAATTGGTACAGAACTTCGCCGCCATAATTATTACGCATGCAACCTGCTTACACAACCGTGAGTTGTACTGTGTAAATCAACATACAACTCGATGTATTTTTTGAGTGGACAAAATCGCTTAATCAAACACGTCAAGTGTTCTTTAAAAAACTCGCGACAAACTTTTGACGAGGAGATATTTAATAATTAATATGTAGTTCAATGTTTCATAAATTTATCATATTCATTTTAATTCATCACACAATTTGATAAAAACTGATTACGGCGTTTTGAGCGGGGCAATTAGCCTTCGTTAGAAAATGAGATCAGATTTCTCTCTCAAAACGTTGCATCCGGTCAGTAATCGAAAGTTCTTCGCCATGTGCGTTTGGTGTAAAAACGTAATATCGTGCTGTTTCACTTTCAAAAACTGAGTGTTTGTCAGTGCAAACCATTGGTGCAAACAGGACGAAAAGTACTCATTATGTCAGCTACAATATACGGTATTTTGTAAAGAATGCCATACAAATTCGTGTTTGTTTGTTTGTTTGATTGTTTCCCAAGTGCTCACTGTTGTTTGATAAATATGTCTTTAAAAAACGAAGTTCTTTTAGTGTGGGTTATCTGTTTGTCTTGCAAAGTAGTTTTGACCGGTTGTGAAGTGGTTTTGGTCAATCGAGATCATCGAGACAGCTTTCATGTTGGGAAAAATGGTTGTACGTATGATTCAAGTATTTGTACGAATTCCCATGCAACATGTATAAGACCTGGTGGGCTGTGTTTGTGCGGTATTCGTAAACCTAATTATAGAAATCCTCATGGTACAAGACCTGGTGACGATAAAGGTCGTGGCTGTCTAAGCAGTGATAATATGCGCGGTGACCTATTTGGTGAGTGTTAATAATTCATTTCAACTTTATAGGTAAACATTTAGACTTGCTTCACATGTATAAGCTTCTATAACATAAATAATTTGATTATTAAAGTTTTCGCGTTAAGGCTTTTGTGCTAAATGTATCTGACATTGATGAACGATAATATTTACAGACCGATATACGTGTTTATTTTCATGAAACACATACGCCGTATTTTAAAAGGAGGGTCCTGAAGGGGGGTCGTATTCCCATTTCCCAGCCCAAATTTTGACTAAATCCCATTGTCCCAGAGCACAAATCCCATCATCTCAGTGGCTGTCCTGCTCAAATCTTAATCCCATTCCCATTTTCTATTGTTTTTTTCTGATAAATCCCAGTCCCAGTGCATGAAATCCCATTTTCCCACCCAAAAATAAGCAAATCCCAGTTCCAATTTTACCCAGTCAGGACTACACTCAATGAGTGGAGGTTCAATCTAAGCTTCTCTTGAGTGTCAATGCCGTTTTTGAATAGCTGGAGGGTGAGTAGTTACCGAAGTAAGGTATTACACTAGCCCTCCAGCTATTCAAAAACTGCATTAACACTCAAGAGAAGCTCAGATTGAACCTCCACTCATTGAGTGTGAGTGAGCTTTTAGAATACGGGCGATAATTACACGGTAAAAACTGGTAGGTTAATTAAAAGAACCTATAGTTTTGTATAAAAGTTGCAATCAATGTTATAGGTTGATTTAACCAACTGAAGTCTAGGATGAAACCAATATAAATAGGTTAAAATAACCTATTATTATTTGGTCAATTGTAAATGATTGGCTATAACCAGTAGAAATTGGCTGTAAAACCGATTGAATAGGTATTTTGAACGATTTTATAGTCATAACTAATAAAAATAGGTCCATTTCACAATCATTTTGGTCATGTAAATTAATTCGCTATATAGCGTTTGAAGTCGGTGGATATAATCCATTACTATTTGGTCAACTGGAGTTATTGGTTATAATAATAAATTGTGTTATCCATTATTATTATAGTCGGATAACAT
Source organism: Paramuricea clavata (assembly GCA_902702795.2). Lineage (NCBI taxonomy): Eukaryota > Metazoa > Cnidaria > Anthozoa > Malacalcyonacea > Plexauridae > Paramuricea > Paramuricea clavata. The sequence continues at coordinate 6,739 of CACRXK020006067.1, forward strand.
TATGGAGTTTATTACAAGCTTACTTGTATATAATATTGGAAATTGCATTTTAGTATCGAGAAAACAATATTGACCATGCATGCAATATTGAAATATTTTTGTGTTCAAGCAGTTGCCTCTGCACTAGCTATAGCATAGGCGTATGAGGCAGCGAGAGGGGGCAGCTGACAGCTGCCCATGCAACTTTATAAGTTCCAAACTCTGATCTTTGTTGCATCATGTCCGGATGATATATAAAGATAATATATGAAAGACACCTTGCAAATCGTATTTGGGCTAATGGCCAGAATGAACAGCACAAATGAGTGACTTGTCAATGTTGCAAACTTCCTTTAGTTCATCCTGGTAAAAAATCAATGTGATTTTAAATATTATGTAAATATAGGAGGATCCGACCACTGCGCATTGGGACCTTTTCGACTTATATCCTACAACCAGAACGAAACAGCCAGGAAGTTCAGTGATATTGATAATCCGAATTTAGTGATGAAGAGTTGTTCCTTGAGAAATGTCCTCGTAAAGTTTCCAGACAAGGCTGTAGAAATGGAGCTGCAATGGCTGGATGAATCTGACGTTGATTTGAACGTCTCGAACAACGACCTGTATTTTAAAGTACGTATAACTAAATTTATTCCTATTTCTCTTCAGCTATGTTTAAAACTAATTTACGTTTCCGTTTCTAGTGGAAAAGGGCAGTTCCGAATTTGCAAGGAACGATAATTACGTTCAATCTCTATTGCAAGGTGCAGATCCAAGGTGTCACGGCTGACCAATCTAACCAAAGAAAATGCATGCGAGCAAAGATTCATGGAACATGGTTTGCAGGTAACTGCTACAAAATGTTTAATTATAAACCAGTAACTATACGTAACGTAACTATTATGCTTTACATCGTCTAGACCATGTACCAACTGAGCCAACAGAGGTCTCTACATCATCTGAGCCGACAGAGACCTCTACACCAACTGAGCCAACAAAGGTCTCTGTACTAACTAGACCAACAGAGGTTTCCACACAAACTGAACCAACAAAGGTCTCTATACCATATGAAACGACAAAGATTTCTACACCATCTGAGCCAACAGAGGTCTCTACACCAACTGAATCATCAAAGATTTTTACACCAACTGAGCCAAAAGAGGTCTCTGTACCAACTGAGCCAGAATACATTTCTACACCAACAGAGGCAATAGTGACCTCCAGCCAACCTAAATCTTCACAGATAATAACAAAATCAACTTCGTCTGTAACAGTAACAACAGCAGAACCGAGTATGTTTCAAAAATAATTTCTTTATTTTTATTTTTATTTCATTGAATTGTGTAGACGTCTTTATATATTTTTAAGATGCAAATTTTTTTAAAGTCACGTATTTAAAATGAAAAGTGTTCAAAACCTAAAATATTTTTGACGTTCCTCTCAAAAGTACTTTGTTTTAGCTTTATTCTCTGGTTTATAGAGTTAGCTACCTTTTTAAATGCATCTGCCGGTTGAGAAACATAAAATAATAGTTAAAAATTGTCAATTAAAATGTAATGATCGATAATGCTTTAAAATTGACGCCATATTTACAACCAATATAAGCAAAACTTACTGAACTTCAGACATCATTTTCTCTTTGGCGTATCATCTAAAATCTCTTCATTTTAGCATTATTTTACAGATAAAGCACTCAACATACTTTTTAAGTTTGTTTGCCGATTGAGAAACGTATCGAAAAATAAAAATTTTGAATTTAGTCATGACCTCAAGCACAGTGATATATTATACGCCGTAGTTTTGAGCACGTGTTACGTAACATACAAAAAAATCTCCTCTTAATCGTGCCTTTTTCTCCGCAGTAGAAGATAGCTAGACGCCAATAATGTCGGACTTTTTATAGGAATTATATAAATAATACGCAATTGTCTACTTCTTTAACAACTTAATACGGGCTTTTTCCAACGTCAATTTTTGCGTTATTCTCCAACCAAGTTCTTCTAGGGAATATGGAGCATTTTAACTTGAAAATTCAGCCTCATCCTCGGACACTACTATAAATATGGAGCTTTCAGCACATGATGAAAAATCCTAAATAAGGGAAACTATTCCTTGTGCAGGTCTGAGATTCAATCAGTTTTCAAAGCAATCCTTATATTTGTACTAAGTCGTATGACTATAGCACGAAATTAAATGAAATAACTCTTTGATGTCCACATATCCATGTACCACATACAATGGACAATTCTTCACATATATAATAGAAAACTGAACAATGCATGGTAAATTATTCTTCCTAGGAACAAATCTCATCGGTTCAACTCCTGTAGTAACTAAGGCACCAACGACATCAGTATTGACCTCAACTGGTACCATGACAATGTCGCGTACCACTTCAGCTCGTTCCAGTTCTCCGGGTGAAGGATCGAGCAGTGATGGTGTTTTCAGTGGAGCAATTATTGCCATAGCTGTTATGGTAGCTGCAGTACTGTTGATAAGCTTGGTTGTCCTTGTCTGGTTGTTGTGTAAACGCAAGAAGAGAAATGGGTAAGCTTTCTTAAAACATCAATCAATAATTTTGGTTTAGTATCATGCAATGTGTGACATAATATCGACAAAATTGAAATTTCTCCCATGGAAATTTATTACATTTAAAGTAATTACAGTTTTGATGTTTTCCTCAACTAATGGATCAATGAAAAGCTTCGCATAATTATTAATGACAATGATATCAATGACGGGAAAAGATTACACCTCATGTTCTTTGATATTTTTACAACAGCCCAAGAAATTCAAGTCGTGGAATTCCCTGCAGAGAAAACGGTATGTACAATTATGTATAATGTTTTCAATACCTCTGCATGATCTAACCATGCTTGACTCAGCTGTGAGTTTTGTACAACATCAGATCACTTTAAGTTAGCTTATATTCAAGAACATGTACTACCACTGCTTGATCTGACCATTCTTAACTCAGCAGTGAGTTCTGTACAACAACAGATCACTTTAAGGTAGCCCACATTCAAGAACATGTACTACCTCTGTATGATCTAACCATGCTTAACTCAGCAGTGAGTTCTGTACAACAACAGATCACTTTAAGGTAGCTCACCTTTAAGAGCATGTATTGATGTACCTGTGGCTCTGCAATCTGCATGATTTAAGTATGCTTACCTCAGCAGTGAGGTTCTGTACAACACCAGATCACTATAAGACAGGTCATATTGAAGAACATGTACTACCTCTGCATGATCTTAACTATGCATATTTGACGCAACAGTGAGTGCTATACAACACCAGATCACATAAGGATGAATGGATGATAGCCCACATTCTTAAACATATATGACCTCTGAATGGCTTAGCCATGCTTAACTCAGCATTGAGTTTTGTACAACATCAGATCACTTGAAGGTAGCTCATTCTCAAGAACATATGTACTATCTCTAGCCATGCTTACTCAGCAGTGAGTTCTGTACGGCAACATTGGACAAAAATAGTTCACTGTGGAACATGTAACTCAGCCATCATGTCAGTAACGCATGCGTCAGTGATTGATGCTTCTCTAACAGTACGTCTTATTTTGTCAATTCAGGTTCGACGAGCATGAAACAGTTCAGATACACAGAGAGTAATAGTCGAACACCAGATGCTTATGGAGACACCAGAGACACAAACGAAACGTTAGCTGTTTACTCTAACCCTCTTTATACAACGATAAATGTCCATAGTGAGGTTGTAGAAGGTGACCCCGTTTATGAAACGCCACATAGCCAGAACGTTATGGTGGAAGCTAACGACCCTGATTATGCAACGCCAAAAAATGATCCTGCTTATACAACGCCAAATAGTGATCCAGCTTATGCAACGCCAAATAGTGACCCTGCTTATGCAACGACAAATAATTACTCTGCTTATGCAACGACAACTAATGACTCTGCTTATGCAACGCCAAATAGTGATCCAGCTTATGCAACGCCAAATAGTGACCATGATTATGCAACGACAAATAATAACCCTGCTTATGCAACGCCAAATAACCCGTCCGTGGTTATAGAAGCTAACGATTCTGCTTATGCAACGCCAAGCAATGACCCTGCTTATGCAACGACAAATAATGACCCTGCTTATGCAATGCCAAATAACAACCCTGTTTATGCAACGCCAGATAACCAGCGCATGCTCGTGGAAGCCAACAATCGTCAGGCTAATACTTATACAAGGCCAGATAGCCAGTGCGTGGTTGTGGAAGAACACCAGATAGCCAGCGTTTGATTGAAGAAACTAATGACCATGTTTATACAACGCCAGATAATGGTGTGATTGTAGAACCTAACCACTCACTCATGACTCAAGCATGACTCACTCAAATATTGAAAACTAAAAAGCAATGTCAACAGTCGTATTACAATACAATATGTTAATCAACTCACGCTCTTTTCTTTTTAATTTTGTTTATAAAATTTGTTGTTGTTTTTAACTGTCTTATCCTTTTTAGTGGAGAAAATCGCTTGACCTTTAATCAAAGCAAGTCAAGTGTGCTTTAAAAACATCTCGTGACAAACTTTTGTTGCACGAGATGTTTATGAAGTTGTATGTTTTACAAATTTCCCATATTCAATTTTGAATCCTCGCGTTTTGAGCGCGAGGAGTCCTCGTAGAACACTGGAGAGTGGATTCTTCTCTTAAAACATTGAATTCTGTTTTAATCGAAAGTTCTTTACCATGAGGTTTTGGCGTTAAAAAGTAATATTATGATGTTTCACTTTCAAAAATTGAGTGTTTACAAATTCAAACAAGACCACAAATGCTCATGATTCTCTTACTATATACAAAATAGTGTCGGTTCCAATATACAGTATTTTGAAAGGAATACCATATAAATGCGTGTTTCTTTTCCAAGTAGTCATGCACAACATGGTGTTTGACAATTATGTCTTTAAAATACACAGTGGTGTTAGTGTGGGTTATTTATTTGTGTTACAAAGTGGTTATAACTGGTTGTGAAGTGGTTTTGGTGAATCGAAATGTTACAGACAGCTTCCGTTTTGGGAAAGATGGTTGTACGAATGATGAACGTGTTTGTACAAGTTCGGCAACATGTCAGTCTGATGGCTCGTGTTTGTGTAGTGCTGATAAACCTAATTTTAGAAATCCTGCAACAAGATCTGGTGTTGATAAAAGTTATGGCTGTCTTGACAGTGAGAGTATCCGCTTTGGCCTGGTTGGTGAGTGGCTTGTAATTCATTTCAACTTAACATTTGTGCCACCAAATGATTGAATTATTAAGTTTCCATTGTTAAAGAGTTTACTGAAGATTATTATACGCATAATGACATAAAGTTTGCATTAGGTTTAATAGTTGACTTTGTGCCAAATCTGTGTGACATGATGATGCACAATAATATCTACAAACAATATACATGTTTATTCTGAAATACGCCAATCTTACCGTAATAAACCTTTCCGGTAATTGCGTCACAGCTATATTGATTTCAACTTAGGACCACCTTAAATGGAATGGATTTCAAGTTTTTTTCTCATCGGCTGGATTTCAAGGGATTTTTCTCATAAATAAGATATGCTCGGTTATAATACAAAGTAGCACAATACTTGTATACTGACAGAACAAAGCATCATTTTCACAAAGAAGCATTAATTTCCTATTAAGTTCCTATTAATTTCGAATGAAGCACTATTTTCCATGCTTACTCATATACTGTATCTAATTAATGTGGGCACATCAGCATAATTGCCCTTAATCTAGTCAAATATGGTTAAAAGACTTTTCTGAATTTTCAAATTGGATTTTTTCTACCCAACTCTCGAACATCAGTGGGAATACTATTCCAAAAATTAGTTTTAATTTGAGTATTCAACATAGAAGTTATTTGATACAATTCTATTACTAGGTTATAAAAACGTTTCCACTGACGATGTTTTGAACGATGTTCCTGCACATCTGCTTAATTTACATATAATAAAATAAAATAAACTCAAATTGAATAGAATCTCAACACCAATCCCATGCAATCCTGACATTCTCTATACAAATCCTGATCCTTGTAGCAACATATCAGGCTAATGTAGAGATAAAATGACGTGAAAGGCAACCTGCAAGTCGTATAGGTATAAAATAGCCAGAATGAACGAAGCGAATGAGCGATTTGTCAATTTTGCAAAATTTATTTAGTTTGACTTACCCAAAAAGTCGATCATATTCTAAACTTTATTTAACTATAGGGGGATCCGAAAACTGCTCATTTGGCCCTTTTCAACTTCTACCCTACAGCCAGAACAAACCAGCCAGAAAATTCAGTGGCAGTGACAATCAAAGGATGGAGAATTGTTACTTGTTCTATCTCCCACAGGCAAAGTTTCCAAACAACGCCACAGAAATAGAGCTGCAACGGTTTGAAAAATCTGACGTTGATTTGAACGTCTCTAATAATGACCTGTATTTCAAAGTACGTATAAATGTATTCAATCATTCATATTTGTCTTTAACTGTGCGTAAAATTAGTTTGTTTTTCCGTTCCTAGTGGAAAAGGTCGGTTCCAAATTTGAAAGGGACGATAATTACTTTCAGTCTCCAATGCGTGGCGAAGAACGAGAATGCACGGAGAACGACACACCAAATAACATGCCTGCGAGCAAAGGTTCTTGGAACATGGTCTGCAGGTAATTGTTAGAAAAATAAAACTTTAAAATACAATACTGAAGGCTGCATTAAAATCCTTCCAACCTGTGAGCATGTGTAATGAAGTTATAGTATCATATAGTTTGAATGGCGAGCTTATATATGAAACAAGAAGTTTCAGTACATAATTAAAACTCTTTAAAGAAACAAGTTCCAGCTGGAAGAACCAACTGAGCCGACAGTAACCTCCAACCAACGTTCATATCAATCATTCTAAATAATCATACGCATACATAACTATATAAATGATTCACCTTCGTCTAGATGCTGTTTCTGAGTCAACGAAAGTCTCTGTATCAACTGAGCCAACAATAACTTCTACCAAACCTAAATCTTCACAGACAACAACAATATCAACCTCGTCTGTACTAACTGGGCCAAAAAAGGTCTCTCTATCAACAGACGCAAGAGTAACCTCCATCCATCCTAAATCTTTACAGATAACAACAAAATATACTTCGTTTGTAGCAGTCACAACAGCAGAAACAAGTATGTTTTATAGGCAACTTCTTTATTTCTTTTGTGCTTTCGTCTTTATATATTATTAGTGGGAAATTATTTAAATGCTTCATTTTATCCAGACACCGTCTCTACACCGACTGAGGTCTCTTCGCCAACTGAGCCAATAGAAATCACTCCACCAACTGAGGCTACAAATGTCCCTGTATCAACAGGGGCAACAGTAACCTCCAGCCAACGTAAATCTTCCCAGATAAAAACAAAATCAACTTCCTCTTTAACAGTATCAACAGCAGAACCAAATAAGTTTTACAAATAACTTCTTTAATTTTTATTCCATTGAATTGATGTCTTTACTTTTACTCATGCCTTTTTCTCTGTAGCAGACCATGCTCTAGCTTGCCGCCAAAAGGGGTTAAGCGGTTACGAATTAAATAATAGATATCCAGCTCTCCATGTACATCTAAAATTGAAAACTGCATGGTAAATTATTCTTCCTAGGAACAATTCCCACCGGTTTAACTCCGGTGGTAACTAAAGAACCAACGACATCAGCATTAAACTCAACTGGTACCATGTTGCCTACCACTTCAACTCGTTCTAGTGAAATATCGAGCAGAGATGGTGATTCCAGTAGTAGAGCAATTATTGTCATAGCTGTTTTGGCAGCTGTAACACTGTTGATAATCTTGGTTGCCATTATCTGGTGCTTGTGTAAACGCAAGAAGAGATACAGGTAAGCTTTTTAAAGACATCAATGAATAACGTTTCGTGTCTGTTTGGGTTTAGTATCATGTAATGTGTCAAGGCCTCTTTTAAGAATTTGTCAGCGGGGGGCATTTACAAAAGGGACCATACTGTACTGAGTATAGAAGGATGGCAGATGGTTATTGGTAATAAAAAGTTTGGTGTGGTGTCGCATGTATTAGTAGGTGGGTCTTTGAAAATCTTTGTATTTTTCCACTCCCAGGACTGCATATATTTTGTGCATTTTCTGAAACGGATTTTTGGAGATACAGCGTTACATTATTCTGTAGATAGACCGAATCTTCAGTTAAGTACTTCCGTCGTATGTTTATGTAAAACTGCCACTCGATCGCTAATTTGTTTAGTCTAGCCTTTCATCAACTCAAATCTATGGGGTCTGGGATATGCTACACACTTGGAAAGTATTTACAACACAATGTATAGTATTTTTTAAAAGACATTGAATCAGTTGAAGATAAAAGACAGGACATGAGATTCACAAAGCAAGGTTCAGTTACTAGAATATCAAACCTCTCTTCTAAATTCTATTTTTCTTCTAATGTTTTACTTATCTTTTAGAGAAAAGAGACCTTGACTAGAGCGGGGATGGTTGACTGAGGGGAGGCACCATGGGTGCTGGGAGATGGGGGGGGGGGGCTGGCTTTGGCCCAGTTATATAGAGTGAAAAAAGACCCTGCAATGTGTGACATAATATAGCCAAAATTGAATCAGTATCTCTCATTAAATTTGAAGTAATTGCAGTTTTGATGCTTTCCTCAACTAATGGATCAACAAAAAGCCTCACATAATTATTAATGAGAATGACATCACTAGAAAATGTCACACCTCATGTACTTTGATATTTTTACAACAGCCTAAGAAAGCATTCAAGTCACGGAAGTTCCTGCAAAGAAGACGGTATGTATAATTATGTATACTATTATTTCTATTTAACTATTTAATTACTTTAAGATTGTTCACATTGCAGAACATGTACTACCTTTGCTTAACTCAGTAGTGGGTTCTGTACAACATCAGATCACTTTAATAATGGATAGCACACATTCAAGGACATGTACTACTTCCGCATGATCTAATCCTGATTGACTCAGCAGTGAGTTCTGTGCAGTATTAGATCACAGTGCGTCTTATTTTCTCAATTCAGGTTCCATGGGGATGAAGCAGTTCAATTACACAGAGAGTAATCTACGCGGCCCAGACGATCATGCTTATGCAACGCCAAATGTACAGACTGAGAGTACCGTTGTAAAAGCTAACTCTGCTTATGAAACTCCAGATAGCCAGTTCGTGGTTGTAGAAGCCAACCCTGCTTATGAAATTCCAGATAACCAATTCGTGGTTGTACAAGCTAAACCTGCTAACGAAAAGCCAGATAGCCAGAGTGTGATTGTAGAAGCTAACCCTGCTTATGAAAAGCCAGATAACCAGAGAGTGATTGTAGAAGCCAACCCTGTTTATGAAAAGCCAGATAGCCAGAGTGTGATTGTAGAAGCTAACCCTGCTTATGAAACGTCAGATAGCCAGAGTGTGGTTGTACAAGCTAACCCTGTTTATGAAACGCCAGATAGCCAGAGTGTGATTGTACAAGCTAACCCTGCTTATGAAATGCCAGAGAGCCAGAGTATGGTTGTAGAAGCTAACCCTGCTTATGAAACACCAGATAGCCAGAGTGTGATTGTAGAAGCTAACCCTGCTTATGAAACACCAGATAGCCAGAGTGTGATTGTAGAAGCTAACCCTGCTTATGAAACGCCAGATAGCCAGAGTGTGATTGTAGAAGCTAACCCTGCTTATGAAACGCCAGATAACCAGAGTGTTGTTGTAGAAGGTAACCCTGCTTATGAAACGCCAGATAGCCAACGCGTGGTTGTAGAAGCTAACCCTGCAGATCATAAAAGTAAAGAAGCCAATATCGCCAGTTGTAATCCAGAACCTGGATATGAATCCGTCGATATGAAAAAGAGAGTGTCCAACGATTCTCAAGTAGATCCTGTGTATGCGACGCCTGATGTCAAAAAAAGAGAAGTCGATCGCGTTAATTCTTATCCAGATCCTGGGTATGAACTCATCAATCGTGTTAATTCTTATCCGGAGCCTGGGTATGAAACTCCAGATTTCAAAAAGAAAGAAATCAATGCGGCTACTGCAAATTAGTGAGAATGTAAGAAAATTTTTAATATCAGTATTTTCAATAAACAGTAAAAGCTTAAGCTTTATATCGTGTATTAACGATTAAGGACGCAAGATATTTCGTTCCACAAAGAAAACAAATAATATTAATGCTTTATGGTTTAATCGGAGTCACGGCTGAAAATAATAAACAACAGCGATAACATTAATATTAACTAGAGGGCACTCAGAGACTGCATACCTCCGCCTACGGGCAAAATATTGAAGTAATCTATTGTTATTAGAATTTGAATGGCTGGTGCATATATTATGCACGTCCTAATTACGCATTCAGTACAAAGTTTTATTTAATTGACCGGGAAAAGCAAGATAAACTTTTGTTATTTCTCATTCAATTTTTAACCAAATTCAACCAAATTTTAATCAGTTCTTCCTTAGCCGATGGGAAACGCACTCGCAAAATTTCGTACGGATATGTTTGGTATTTCTTGAGTTATCGTGCTCACAGACAAACACACACACACATACATACACACATACATACACACATACATACACACATACACACACACACACACATACACACACACATACAAACCCAGATGATTACATAACCTCCTGGCGGAGGTAATAATAATTAATGATAATATAAGCTGGTGAAAATGAAATAAATATATATTTTAAACCAAACCAAAGAGCGTCCAAAAAACTTAATATGAATAACCCTCATGGTTTCGCCTCAAACATCTTTGATTAAATATTGTATTATGCCTCATGTTGCAGTGCTTTTGGACCATAATGCACCGCGGTACATAAAATGGCGCACTTCTAGCCTGTGCAACGTTCTAGTGTCATTTCTGGCGCGCCAAACGCGATCATATTGTACGCTACGCTATTAATATAACACAGAGGCTGTGTACTATACTCCCTAGCCCTTCGTCAACCCGCGAATTTTAGGGCGGGCGAAACGTAGGTCTGTTTTCAGGCTATATACTCCCGAAACAACTTGTTTTAAAATTTCCTGACGTCTTTGTCTCGAAGCAGCCGCTCCTACAATGTTGGTTTAGACCTGACCAATTTATAAGCTGTCAACATTGAACCGGGGGGATGGGGAGTTAAAAATTGCTTTTCTTGCACGTGTCTGTTAGGCAAGGCAGATATTTTTATTTCCGCGCGCGCTGTCCACAATAGTTTTTGCCAGGATTGTAGGTTTCTTTCCGCTCTGCGCAATTCGTTCTGTTCCATACGCCCGCAAAGAACCAACTGCGCGATTCAGAAAAGGCCGTTTTAAAACCCCTAACTTACGACAAAGTAGACTATAGTTTTGTGCTTGATTTACACAGTACAGCTCAAGTTGTAAGCAGGTCACATGCGACAGTCAGGGCCGTAGCGACCGGTATGTGTGGGGGGGGGGGAGGTGCCACACCCCCTACACCCCCAGCCCCTAATAATTGCTCATGAGCAATATCAGGTAGATTTCCAGTAGATTTTTAGGTAAATTCAGGTAATTCTCAGGGCATAAGAAAGTGAATTGGGAAAAATAGTTCGATCTGCGGAAAACATTTTTTGTATTTTTGTAAAAATTAAGATATCTCCGGGAAAATGTTTGTATTTTCGGAAAAATTATGATTTCCGGAAACATTCCCCCCCCCCCCTCCCCTGGCGACAGTTTTAAGCAAAAGCTGCTAGTGTGAATTACACAGAGTTCAATTCCTTGAGAAAACTGTTCTGGCGAGGTTCCCAGACATGGTGGAAGGTAATTGACCGTGTTTATATCAACGCCACGGATAGCCAGCGCGTGATTGTGAAAGTTAACCACTCACTCATGACTCGCGCACAGAATAAGGCACACAGAAGGGCCACCCTGGCCGCCATCTTCCTAGCCAGTCGATTTAGTTTTCTGGCCAATAAACGCGCTGTATTGGCTGAAGGCCCCGCCTTCTGGCCAGTCAACTGCATATTTTTGCATAGAAAAATGGTGACACGAGTGGCCCTTCTGGTACTGATCTTTATTCTGTGACTCGAGCACGACTCACTAAAATATTGAAAACTGAAAAGCAATGTTAAAGTGCATATGACATTAATTTTTTTATTTTCTCAACTGAAAGAACTCTTTAAGCTGTAGTGTAACTTATTTTTCAGTTCCTTGTTCTCATGGTTTGTTCCCGAGATATTTCAATTTGTTTGGTATGTAAATGAGTGTGAATATGTCCGCTAATTTATGACGTCACGTTGTTTGCAAGCTCAACTTACACTGGTTATAAATCTATTAACTCTAAAAACTGTAGTATCCCCAGTATTTTTTCACATTTACCAGTGAGTGAAGTTACAAATTATTATCTTGGATGATTGCCGTGATATTCAACCATTTTGAAGAGCTTGCAACCAACATGACGTCATAAATTAGCGGACATATTCACACTCATTTACATACCAAAAAATTGAAATATCTCTGGAACAAACCATAAAAACAAGAAACTGAAAAATAAGTTACACTACAGCCTAATTTAATTAAAGAGTTCTTTCATTTAAGAAAACAAAAAAATTAAAATTCATGTCATATGCACTTTAACAGTCATATATGTCAATACAATATGTAAATCACGAATATCTCTTTAGTATTGTTTAAAATGAGAGTTGTTTCACTTGTATTACCCTTTTTAGTGGCTTCATCGTTGATCAAATTAAGCATGCCAAATGCACTTTAAAAATCTCGCGACAAACGTTTATTACCGCTCGAGGAGATTTTTATACAGTTTATATATGTTTTACAAATTGCCATATTTAATTCATTAGCTACATCAATTTGATGAAAATATGACGGCATTTTGAGAGGGGAGAACCGTTGTCAAAAAATGAGAGCAGAAACGCTGAATCCAGTTTTAATCGAAAGTTTTTTTGCCATGAGGGTTTGGTATAAAAACGTAATATCAGGCTGTTTCACTTTCAAAAGCTGAGTGTTTATCAATTCAGACAGGCGACAAATGCTCATGATTCTCTTTTTTTACAAAATGTCAGCTTCAATATGTAGTGTTTTGTGAGGAATACCATAAAATTCATGTTTATTTCTCATGTAATCACTACTATTTGACAAATATGTCTTTAAAAAACAAAGTTATTTTAGTGTGGGTTATTTATTTGTCATACAAAATCATTGTGACTGGTTGTGAAGTGGTTTTGGTCAATAGAAATGTTAGAGACAGCTTTCGTGTTGGGAAGGATGGTTGTACGAATGATGAAAGTGTTTGTACAAGTTCAGCAACATGTGAGTCCGATGGCTTGTGTTTGTGTAGTGCTGGTAAACCTAATTTTAGAAATCCTGCAACAAGAGCTGGTGATGATAAAAATTATGGCTGTCTTGACAATGAGAGTATCCGCACTGGCCTGGTTGGTGAGTGCCTTGTAATTCATTTCAACTTAACATCTGAATGTGCCACCTGTGGTGACACCAACTATAATTGAATTATTAAGTTTCCATTATTAAAGAGTTCGCTGAAGATTATTATATACATAATGACATAAAGTTTGCACTAGGCTTTATAGTTGGCGTTTGTGACAAATCTATGTGACACGATGATTCACAATAATATCTACAGACAATACACGTGTTTATTCTGAAATACGCCAATCTTGCCGTAATTTCTACCTAGGTTATAAAAACGTTTCCGCTGACGATGTTTTGAGCGATGTTCCTGCACATTTGCTTAATTTACATAAAAAATAAAACAATCTCAATTTGAATACAATCACAACACCAATTCCATGCCATCCTAACATGCACTATACAAATTCTGATCCTTGTAGTGGTATCCCGAAAGACACTTTTGCCGAAAGACACTTTTGCCGAAAGACACTTTGCCGAAAGACATTTTGCCGAAAGACATTTTGCCGAAAGACACTTTGCCGAAAGACACTTTGCCGAAAGACACTTTGCCGAAAGACATTTTGCCGAAAGACACTTTGCCGAAAGACATTTTGCCGAAAGACACTTTGTCTTTGCCGAAAGACACTTTGCCGAAAGACATTTTGCCGAAAGACATTTTGCCGAAAGACACTTTGCCGAACGGACATTTTGCCGAAAGACACTTTGCCGAAAGACATTTTGCCGAAAGACACTTTGCCGAAAGACATTTTGCCGAAAGACACTTTGCCGAACGGACATTTTGCCGACGGACGTTTTGCCGAACGGACGTTTTGCCGAACGGACATTTTGCCGAACGGACTGTTTGACGAACGGACAGTTTACCGAAAGGAAAATTTGCCGAAAATAGAGATGTTATTTCGTCAAAATTTTTGAGACTGTGACTCATTTCTCAACTGTGTAATTCTCAACCATTGTGTAAAATGACCATTATGTGGTCATTAGCAATGCATAATGGTCGTTAGCAGTGCATAATCACATTGACTATTGGTAGCTTTTTGTGCAGCGGATGACTCGATCATCTGTTAGGAACGTGTTTTGACGATATAAAGACAACTACGTAGGTGAATTTCACTTCGACAATCATGGAATACATTCACAGTTCTCGGGAAAATTCCTATAAATTTGTCAAAAACTCGAAAGAATATAAAACGAAACTATACTTCACTATCAAAGTTTCTGTCATCAAAATCGACAATGACTTTAATCACAGAAACTTTGACCTTTAAGGTTCAGAAGATATCTCTATTTTCGGCAAGCTTTCCGTTCGTCAAAACTGTCCGTTCGGCAAAATGTCCATTCGGCAAAATGTAGTCCATTCGGCAAAATGTCCATTCGGCAAAATGTCCGTTCGGCAAAACGTCCGTTAGGCAAAACGTCCGTTAGGCAAAACGTCCGTCGGCAAAATGTCCGTTCGGCAAAATGTCTTTCGGCAAAGTGTCTTACGGCAAAATGGCCGGCCACCCCTTGTAGTAGCATGTCATGCTCGTATAGAGATAGATTTACGTGAAAGACAACTTGCAAATCGTATAGGTCTAACATACTGCCATAATAAACGAAACGAATGAGTGACTTGTCAATTTTGCAAAATTTCCTTACTTTGACCTACTCAAAAAGTGAATCTTATTTTAAATTTTATTTGAATATAGGAGGATCCAAAAACTGCACATTAGGCCCTTTTCAACTTGTATCCTACAACCAGAACAAACTATCCAATAAATTCAGTGGCTCTGACAATCAAAGACAAAGGATGGAGAGTTGTTACTTGTTGTATCTCCCACAGGCAAAGTTTCCAAACAACACCAAAGAAATAGAGCTGCAACAGTTTGATAAATCTGATGTTGCTTTGAACGTCTTTAATAACGAACTGTATTTCAAAGTACGTAAATGTATTCATTCATATTTCTCTTTAGCTATGTGTAAAATTAGTTTGTTTTTCCATTTCTAGTGGAAAAGATCAGTTCGAAATTTGCATGGAACGATAATCACATTCAGTCTCAGTTGCGCGGTAAAGACCAAGAATGCACAAAGAGCGACTCACCAAATAACATGCCTGCGAGCAAAGGTTCTTGGAACATGGTCTGCAGGTAACTGTTAGAAAAATAAAACTTCAAAACACAATACTGAAGACTTTGCATTAAAATCCTTCCAACCCGCATGCGTAATGAAGTTAAATAGTATCGTATAGTTTGAATGGCGAGCTTATATATTAAACAAGAAGTTTCGGTACATAACTAAAAGTCTTTAAAGAAACAAGTTCCAACTGAAAGAACCAACTGAGCCGACAGTAACCTCCAACCAACTTGCGTATATCAATCATTCTAAATTATCATACATATACATAACTATATAAAATGCTTCACCTTCGTCTAGATGCTGTTTCTGAGTCAACGAAAGTCTCTGTATCAACTAAGCCAACAATAACCTCCACCAAACCTAGATCTTCACAGATAACAACAAAATCAACTTCGTCTGTACCAAGTGAGCCAACAAAGATCTCTACACCAACTGAGCCAAGAATAACCTCCAGCCAATCTAAATCTTCACAGATAACAACAAAATCAACTTCATCTGTACCAAGTGAGCTAACAAAGACCTCTGCACCAGCTGAGACCTCCGCACCAGCTGAGCCAACAAAGACCTCGACACTAGCTGAGCCAAGAGTAACCTCCACAATGCATAAATCTTCACAGATAACAACAAAACCAACTTCGTCTGCACAAACTGAGACAACAAAGACTTCTGTACCAACTGAGGCAACAGTAGCCTCCAGCAAACCTAAATCTTCACAGATAATACCAAAATCAACTTCGTTTGCATCAACTGAGTCAACAAAATCTAAATCTTCACAGATAGCAACAAAACCAACTTCGTCTGCACTAACTGGGCCACAAAATGACACTATACCAACAGACGCAAGAGTAACCTCCATCCATCCTAAATCGTCACAGATAAGAACAAAATCAACTTCGTTTGTAGCAGTCACAACAGCAGAACCAAGTATGTTTTATAGGCAACTTCTTTGTTTCTTTTGTGTCTTCGTCTTTATATATATATAATTAGTGGGAAATTCTTTAAATGCTCCATTTTATCTATAGACACCGACTCTACGCCAATTGAGGTCTCTTCACCAACTGAGCCAACAGAGGTCTCTACACCAACTGAACCAATAGAGGTCCTTACGCCAACTGAGGTCTCTTCACCAACTGAGCCAACTGAGGTCTCTACACCAACTGAACCAACAGAGGTCCTTACGCCAACTGAGGTCTCTTCACCAACTGATCCGACAGAGATTTCCACACTAACTCAACCAAAAGTAATCTCTCTATCAACTGAGCCAACACAAGTCTCTACACCATCAGAGGCAACAGTAACCTCCGGCCAACCTAAATCTTCACAGATAAAAACAAAATCAACTTCATCTGTACCAGTGACAACAGCAGAACCAAGTATGTTTTATAAATAATTTCTTTGAATTAATGTCTTTATTTTTACTCATGCCCTTTTCTCTGCAGTAGACCATGCTGTAGCTCGCCGCCAAAAGGGGTTAAGCGGTTAGGAATTAAATAATAGATATCCAGCTCTCCATGTACATCTAAAACTGAAAAATTCATGGTAAATTGTTCTTCCTAGGAACAAATCCCACCGGCTCAACACCTGTTATAACTAAAGCGTCTCCAACTGGAACCATGTCGCCTACCATTTCAACTCGTTCCAGTGAAGTATCGAGCAGTGATGGTGAATCCAGTGGAATAGCTATTGCTATAGCTGTTGTGGTAGCCATAATACTGTTGATAGTGTTGGTTGTCATTATCTGGTGCTTGTGTAAACACAAGAAAAGATATAGGTAAGCTTTTTAAAGACATCGATGAATTAAGTTTCGTGTCTATTTGGGTTTAGTATCATGTAATGTGTCAAGGCCTTTTTTAAGAATTTGTCAGTGGGGGGCATTTACAAAAAGGGACCATTCTATACTGAGTATAGAGAGATGACAGATGGTTGTTGGTAACAAAAAGTTTCGTGTGGTGTCGCATGTAATAGTAATAGTAGGTGGGTCTGGGGCCATTTCCCCTAGAAAATAGTTGTATTTTCCCACTTCCAGGACTGCATTTTGTGCGTTTTCTCAAACAGATTTTTGGATATACAGCGTTACACTATTCCGTAGACAGACCGAACCTTCAGTTAAGTACTTCCGTCGTATGTTCATGTAAATACCGCAACTCGGTCATTAATTTGTTTTGCCTAGCCTTCCAACAACTCAGATCTATAGGGTCTGGGATATGCTACCCACTGGGAAGGTATCTACAACACAATGTATAGCATTTTTAAAAGACATTGAATCATCTGAAGATAAAAGACAGGATATGAGATTCACAAAGCAAGGTTCAGTTACTAGAATATCAAACCTCTCTTCTAAATTCCATTTTTCTTCCAATGTTTTGCTCATATTTTAGAGAAAAGGGACCTTGACTAGAGGGGGGATGATTGACTGTGGGGAGGCACCATGGGGGAGGGAGGGCTTTGGCCCAATTATAGAGTGAAAAAAGGCCCTGCAATGTGTGACATATATAATATCGACAAAATTGAATCAGTATCTCTCATTAAATTTGAAGTAATTGCAGTTTTGATGTTTTCCTCAACTAATGGACCAATAAAAAGCTTCGCATAGTTTTTCATGAGAATGACGTCACCAGAAAATGTCACACCTCATGTACTTTGATATTTTTACAACAGCCTAAGAAGGAATTCACGTCGCAGACGTTCCTGCAAAGAGGACGGTATGTATAATTATGTATACTATTATTTCTATTAACCATTTAATCACTTTAAGATTGTTCACATTGCAGAACATGTACTACCTTTGTAACATCTAACCACGCTTAACTCAGCAGTGGGTTCTGTACAACATCAGATCACTTTAATAATGGAATAGCATACATTCAAGAGCATATACTACTTCTGCATGATCTAATACTGTTTGACTCAGCAGTGAGTTACGTACAATATCAGGTCACGGTGCGTGTTATTTTCTCAATTCAGGTTCCATGAGGATGAAGCTGTTCAGTTACACAGAGAGTAATCTGCACGGCCCAGACGATCATGCTTATGCAATGCCAAATGTTGTACAAGCAAATGACCCTGGTTATGAAACGCCAGATAGCCAGAGTGTGGTTGTAGAAGCTAACCCTGCTTATGAAACGCCAGATAGCCAGAGTGTCGTTGTAGAAGCTAACCCTGCTTATGAAACGCCAGATAGCCAGAGTGTGGTTGTAGAAGCTAACCCTGCTTATGAAACGCCAGATAGCCAGAGTGTGACTGTAGAAGCCTACCCTGCTTATGAAACGCCAGATAGCCAGAGTGTCGTTGTACAAGCTAACCCTGCCTATGAAACGCCAGATAGCCAGAGTGTGGTTGTAGAAGTTAACCCTGCTTATGAAACGCCAGATAGCCAGAGTGTGGTTGTAGAAGCTAACCCTGCTAATGAAACGCCAGATAGCCAGAGTGTGATTGTAGAAGCAAACCCTGCTTATGAAACGTCAGATAGCCAGAGTGTGACTGTAGAAGCCTACCCTGCTTATGAAACGCCAGATAGCCAGAGTGTCGTTGTACAAGCTAACCCTGCCTATGAAACGCCAGATAGCCAGAGTGTGGTTGTAGAAGTTAACCCTGCTTATGAAACGCCAGATAGCCAGAGTGTGGTTGTAGAAGCTAACCCTGCTAATGAAACGCCAGATAGCCAGAGTGTGATTGTAGAAGCAAACCCTGCTTATGAAACGCCCGATAGCCAGAGTGTGATTGTAGAAGCTAACCCTGCTTATGAAACGCCAGATAGCCAGAGTGTGATTGTAGAAGCTAACTCTGCTTATAAAACACCAGATAGCCAGAGTGTGGTTGTAGAAGCTAACCCTGCTTATGAAACGCCAGATAGCCAGAGTGTGATTGTTGAAGCTAACCCTGCTTATGAAACACCAGATAGCCAGAGTGTGATTGTAGAAGCTAACCCTGCTTATGAAACGCCAGATAGCCAGAGTGTG
>CACRXK020006068.1:0-26230 GCA_902702795.2 Paramuricea clavata
CTTGTCCCAGGGCTTACGGCAACGCAGGCAGCCGAGAAGCCCTGGGAACGAGGATGGCTCGCTAGCGGCTCATCGGCATAAAGACAATATGCATCATAATCGCCTAAAATTTCGCTATCAACTGCTTCTAGAGTTCCAATTTCGTGACTAGTATCATTTGATTCATCCTGTATAATATACCTAGGAATATAATTGTATTCTGAGTCACATTAAGAACCATGAGTGCTGAAACACATATGTCTTCCCAATAGCTTTTTAGTACTCCTTCACATGTGAATTCGAGCTTCCGTCCCTTAAGCTACGTCACACGGGTCTCGCCCCAGACCCTTTCCGTTTTTTTCTCGGGCGCGACAATTTTTCGCTAAAAGCCAATTTTTCAAGGTTTAGAGCCTCATATCTCGCGAATGAAAAGAGAAAACCGAAAATGTTAAAGAACCTGTTAACTAACTTTTTGTCCTCTACCAAATATCAAAAATAAATTTTTGTGACATAAGCACTTTAACGCAAGCGAACTATAACTTAAGAAATATCTGGACTGATTTAGCTCTCTCAAACCCGAGAACGGAATTCCTAAAAAAAACACACGATTAATCCAGACTTTCAAAGAAATATGCAGACGAATCACAACATCGTTCTGTCAAGCTGATTTTAAGTTGACAATTAATGACTAAATAAATTTGTGGTGATCGGTATTGAACCCATAGGAACACGGTGAAGTTAACTCGAGGATGGGGCATTCCCAATTGCATGAATGGTAATCAAATCAAATTTGAATTTTATGCAGATGCAGCTATTTGTGGAAGAATCTGAAAGCAAAACGTCGCGAAATGTGGCTTATGGTACGGGTCCTCTGTAGATCCGCATTCATTAATATTCGAAAGCAAAGCATGAACTCATCATTCTTAGTTTCTCCAAATGCAAAAATGCACCTCCTTACGTATAACAAGACGCCTACTCAGGCGTTCACACTGACCTGATAATGATGACATGCGCGCTATGGTGCAATTTCGTTCCCTGGGCCTGCGGTCCTTGGGACGGAAACGAAGGCTCTGGGATAATCCGTTTCAGGGAGGAATCTGATTGGCCATTGATATGGAATGTGCAGTTCAATCTTAGCAAGAATTCCTGGCTTTCGGCAACAGATTATCCCAGAGCCTTCGTTTCCTTCCCGAGGATCGCAGGCTCGGGGAACGAGATTGGCTATGGTGTAATAGACAAGGGAATGGGGAGCAAGAGAGTTCGTATAGAACAGTTTCAGCGGTAGATACGGTAGATTTATCCAAAGAAAATCAATAATTTGACAACAAAAAGCAGAAGGCAGAAATCACCACTTTATCATTGGCAACTTTTCAACCCTATACGATGCAATTAGTGCAACCTTGAGTGTCCCTATATGTCGTGTGGAGTTTATCTATTGGTCGAGTGTCGAGGGTTAAATGTCGAGGGCGAGGGTAAAACGTCGAGGGCGAGGTAATATGCGTTCCACGCACATATTATAGGCTACTACGTGTATTTTAAATGTACTAACAGGGCAATTTAAACTTCACGGCAAACGGCCTTTTTGGCCGCCGACTGGAATTTTTCTTCTTCGTTCGCTTCATCTTCTCATTGTTATCTCAAAAGAATCATCATACATTACAGTTTTAAAATAGCTAGTTCATTTCCCATTTATTACCTTGATCCTTCTAGCATAAATTTTATATTTACTATAGCTACCACAAACGGCCTTTTGCAATTTTGCGCACCCAGCGCTGCGCGAATTCTAGTAGCTGCTGCATGAATTTTAATACATGTGTTATGCTACATTATACACATGAGAAAAATCCAACACTGTATGCTATATTGTCGACATTTTGTAGCAGATTTCGTAACAAATGTCTTAGTTCGTGTTCATTGCCAGTGGTATTTTGAACGCACGCTTTATCTTTACTTGCGCCAATTCTAGTAGGCTAGTAGCTACTGCGCGAATTTTAATACATGTATTATATATGGCGCGTTTTTACTGTCAAAATTCAATAGGTCCAATAGTTATAAGTCGAACACCAAATCACCAATGATACAAATCGGGCAACACTTACTCGAATCGAGCAGACTGATATGTAAATCGATTATTGAAATCGATCAATATACATTCAAAACGAGCAAACAGTATAGCCAAATCGAACGGCTATTCCTTGTTTATATTATATTGTGAACTAAATGTTATTGTATTAGGCAAATGAGAACCATGCAATAAATGTCTTGGTATTTTGAATGCAAGCTTTATCTTTACTACTTGCCCGAACTCTAGTAGCTACTGCGCGAATTTTACTACATGTATTAACTATTAAGGTATATTGTCGACATTTTGTAGGTGAAAAGAATTGGCTAGTTTACATTGCTCATTATATTGTGAAATATGATACTAGTTAAAATTCGCGTCGAGCTAAATGTTATTGTATTAGGCAAATGAGAACCATACAATAAATGTCTTAGTTCTTGTAGGTATTTTGAAGGCACGCTTTATCTTTAGTGGGCTATAGCTACCACAAAGAGTTTGGCGCACCAACTAGTAGCTACTGCGCGAATTTTAATACATGTATTAAGGTATATTGTCGACATTGTGTAGTGAAACTGTCAAACCTTTAACTTTTCCTTGTTTATATTTTGTTTATATTATATTGTTAACTAAATGTTATTCTATTAGGCAAATGAGAACCATACAATAAATGTCTCAGTTCTTTTTGGTATTTTGATCGAACGCTCGCTTTATCTTTACTTGCGCGAATTCTAGTAGCTATTGCGCGAATTCTAGTAGCTATTGCGCGAATTTCAATACATGTATTTTAATATGGTCAAACCTTTAACTTGCCCTGTTTATATTGTATTGTGAACTAAATGTTATTGTATTAGGCAAATGAGAACCATACAATAAATCAAAATAAACTGTGGAACCTTTAACTTGTCCCAGCTTACATCCCACTATATTGTACAAATTCGTGTCGGGTCCAAATTTCGGGGTTTTCGAGTCGTTGAATACAACATATTGATTGTATAAATCCGCCGGGTCGGCCAAATTTTGGAAGCCAAATTTTAGAGTCGTTTAACACAAGAAGAAAAACATTAATTCAACACGCAAGAAAGTCCAGAGTGCGACAAAAAATGAACACAACTACATCATGGATGTTTATGACTCTACAACGTATATTTATAGACAGTTGTTTATTAGTTAAAAAGTCAAACTGTCAAACCTTTAACTTGTCCTTTGTAAAATTCGCTGGGTCCAAATTTTGGGGTTTTCGAGTCGTTACACGAAGAAAAACATATTAATTCAACACGCAAGAAAGTTCAGAGTGCGACACAACGTAAACTCCATAGGAAACCGGCGCTACTCTTTGAAAATTCAACGAAACTGTGTGAAATATATTCTGATCACTCAGCCAAAAGGCGCCATTTTGAAACTGGACTGAATATGTCACCATTGGATTTCGGAATTGTGCGCGTGCGTATAAGTCCATATAAGTCTATATATGGGCTAATAAACGAAAAATGCACCACAAGCATGGCATGAGCCGGCTATTACGTACATAAATACAAGCTTCTTCCTATTATATATGAATCGCGGAGTCGAAGAATCGATGGCATTTTGGATTAATCGTTGCACCCTGAGCCTGCGATGCGCGAACGCAAACTCGATTTCTCGACGACAAAAAAAAACAGAAGACAGAAAACTGGGGATTTAAGACACTTGACCTTTCAGGTCAGTGTAATAAGTTGTAAATAGTTCTAGTCGATTAAATTACTACCATTATCGTTGCTATTGATTGACATTCATCTGATCAAAACGCCCAGCCACAGGGAGCCCGATTATGTCCTATTTATAATCTCCATACAGTTATAGCAAAGCAGTCAGTGTGCAGTTATGTTAAAGCGACCATGTAGTGCAGAAAATACGCGATGCGATAAAAAAACACCCGAGGGAAAAGCGAGGAGAGAGGAAAGGGTTAAAACTCTCGATCGTACGCGATTGTGACGTTGTTTTGAAGTATCATTCCCTTTGTCACTTCTTTGAATGTTCACAAACAAGTACTTGCATTCAAAGCCTCGATGAAAAATAGGTAAATATCATTATCAACGATATTCCTGCTCACATGTTACGTCTAATGTATTCCATTTATATAGGACATTTCCAACTATATAGTAGAAGACTGTTATTCATGTTATTAATAAACTCGAACGGTCTGTATCAGCGTAGGTAGTGACTAGAGGTGTGCAAATCCGATCCGAAACCGATCCGATCGGATTCGTTCGGATTTCGGAACCAAAATATTTCGGATCGGATCGGATTGATAAAGTTGTTTCGTAGCCGGATCGGATCGGACTTCGATATCCGAAATAAAATGAATTAATTATCCATGCCTTTATCAAAGCATTATCGCGGTTGTCGCTGCATTATTCGTTTGATACTTCAATTGGACGTCACTTTGTCAGCTTCTTGACATGTATTTCTTGCTTTTATATTTATTTGGTTAAATATAAAATAAAACAAAACTTCAACGTTTCGAGCGAAGGCCCTTCGTCGGGGAAGTTAGTGGCGTGGATCGGGAAAATACTTGAAAGCGCAATCATGTATTCCGATCCATTCCCACTAGCGTTTCCCTCGCGTGTTTTTTTTTTTTGCATCGCGTGTTTTCTACACTGACGTCGAGTGTTCCTGCGCTGCCGACTGCTTCTTTAAGCAGTTCATATAGATATATTAAATAGGACATAGTCGTGGTCCCTGTTGTTCAACCGCTTTCAAGACACATTTCAGTTTGTCGAAGTAATGGAAATTAAGTTATAAACATTTGAAAACTTTATAGAAGGAATTGTCCTTTTTGCGCACAACAAATGATTCTTCAGTTCATAACATCAAGATTTTGTTAAAAAGTAAAAAGTATTAAGAATGTGGCTGAAACATGAATTTGCTGAAAAAAGGACCAAAATTTCGCAAAATGCAGCATTGTAACTATAATTAATTTTAAGTTACAGTAAACATCCGTTCCAGATTGTTTCCCTACTCTGCATATATACAAATTGGAATTTTGTCTCCATACATATTAAGTGGCTCTGTATAGCAAAATGTTGGTTATTTTCATTTGCCAGTGCAAACATAAATTACGTGAGATACGGCATAAAATCAACCAACAGTGGTGATATTTTTTGACATTGTCGTTGATGTATATACTAGCAATACACAATTTATATGAGATTTGACATGGGAAAAGCTCGAAATATAACGGGAACATTTTTGGGACACCTTAGTTCACTTGTTAAAGAAAATCAAAATAACTATTTCGATACCCACTAATAATTAATTGTGTGAAAATCGGGAACAAAATGTAGAAATAGAGATTGCTGACGTATGATATTTTGCAAGTGTTAATTTGTTTTCACAAAGCAATCGAGCGAATGCAACGAGCCAGTGAGTCTCAGTCTTTTATTATGGTTAATAATCAGTATGGTAACGTAGGAACAGTAGAGGACATTCAGTGGTGCACGAGGGTGTATGGGGGTGGGGGGGAGATAAGGGTTACCGTCTTCTCTTGACTAACAATTACGTAATTATTTGTTTCCCCATATAGTATTACGTAATTTGACTAAAAATTCGTAAGGCTCTGCGAAGAAAGTGAGTGAGTCTTGTGAAAATGCAATACAAAAGTACTTTCCATAAACAATTTTGTTTGAATTATAGACACTCGGATATTATAATTTTTCTGCATGCAACAGCGATATAGTCTTCATCAAGATATTTTAGAGTAACCCGGTTTAACTTCTCATCTTTAATATCTTTGTCTTAGGAAAAATAGCTATACTTATAAGCTAATGTTTATGTTCAGCTTCGGCCGAAATAAATAAAGTCAAACCAAAAGGCGGGAAATTCCTGCCATGAGTGAATTTACTCATAGGTCATCACATGTATCGTTTGATTGGACGAAACGTATTTTCTCAGATGTGAGAAAACGTTTCGCTTTCCTGATTGGCTCATATGTAAGGTAATTTTTTGCCAGTTAGGACCACCAATAATCTACACAACGTGCGCTCTGAGACTTTTTAGTTATCCAATTATTTAGTTATACAATTTTTATGGATTATTATTTTACCTCGTCTTTGATATTAACTAATCGAGAGAGTGTAAAATGAACTCAATCATTTATTAATTATTTTTTCACTATAATGCAATTAATATACACTTAATTCGAAATGCTAATAGAGGCGGATAGTGTAAAAAAATAATTTTATGAATTGGTAGAATATAGTCCAAAGATGAATACAAATCATATTTCCAGTACACAACATGCAAGTCTCTCAAGAAGCATGCCATGTACTAGAATATTGCATACCAATATTACTGAATATTGCAAAACTTATTTCATACATGGTATATTAATTATATAGCTATATACATAAACATGTGTGATTATATTTTTATGGATGCCAATTGTTTGGTCACTAATTTAATTGTCCTAAGTGTATCAACATAATCATCCTCAACCTCCAATACAGTTAGAAGTGACTTTTTAATTATTTTATTAAAGGTCTTTCCCTAGATTACGTATCTCAGGGCAAATACTATTCCATATTTTTGCTCCAAGTTTAGCAAAGGATAAATTTGTCCACGTCTTATTCAATCGTGAATTTATATGAACGTGAACTCACTAATATGTGTTACATGCACGGTCTATATACACGGTCTATATTATGCACTATTACGTATTAACACTCTTCCTGCATGTCCAAATTTTGCCATCATATTTTATGGCATCGCTATTTCTAATGAATAAAAAGCCTGTAAATACTGCATGTTTGGTTGCATTAGGAAATCTGGTAATTACAGAATGAATATATAAAGTGGTATCAAGCTAACAGTTTACAAGCTAAGTAATACTATGTATGCTATCTGTATCCCAGCCCTCGAGGTCACCTGAGAGATTGTCTTGAGCTTGTTCACCATTCAGAAGATTAGTATTCTCCGCTCGATCACTAGAATTTTCCCCACGATCAGGAACGTTTGAAGTTTCTGGTGAGGAACTCCTTGAAATTTGTTCGTCAGGTTCACCCCCTGTAAGGTAATACACAATCATGTATGTAAATGTGTTGGACTAAACTTTACGAATCACAACAGCAGTGAAGTTGTACCGGTTTATATACAGACGATTAATTTTTGTACTAAACGAAGCTGCGGTTACGCCAAACACAGAGGAAACCACAAAGTTTGGTTTTACTGTGGTTCTCTGTATTTTTTAAAACTATATCTAATAAATAAAATTACAAATAACCTGCAAATACTGCCTGTTTTGCTTGCATTGTTTTGCTTACGAGAGCTATAATACAAATGTTTTGGTCGTTTTTGTTTCGTTCGTGGTATACAGCTATTTCAATTAAGGTTGTCCCCGAGCAAAGCGGAAAAGTCGAATACGAGCGCGAAAAGCTTGCTGGGAATCGCTAAAAAATTCACAACCTTAATTGAAATAGCTGTATGCACTATTCTTTTGCAGTATTCACCCTCCACTGCGGTGAATAATTGTTAAATATCCTTATGTTTCGTGCATGTATTTTATTACTGTATTTCGTTTGGTGAACACGATAGCACGCATCATGGGCGTACCGGAAGGAAAAAATTAGGGGGGCGGAAAGAAAATTGCCCGACTTTTCGGGATTTTGCCCGACTAGTACCAAAAAATTTTATCCGGAATAATTTTTTTGGCGACCTCCTCCCCCCCCCCCGTCGCCAAAAAAATTTCGGTCAGTGTACCATTTTAGGGGTCAAAAAAATTTTCCGGACAACCAATATTTTTCGGAACATACACAAAATTTTCGAACAATCACAAAATCTGCCAAGAAATTGACTTAATTTTAGACAAAATTTACAGAATTTGTCACATTTTTTTTTATTGCAAGCCAAAATTGCCCGACTGTTGATCGAATATTGCCCGACTGCCCAAAAAACTGGGGGGGCTGCCGCCCCCCCCCCCGCCCCCCCCGCCCGGTACGCCTATGGCACGCATGATTTCGTGCACGTATTTAATTACTGTATTTCATTTTGATCAGCACTCCAATCACAACCTATTCCTAACCCTAACGTGCACGAAAGACGAGGATTAACGGTATAAGAACATTGTTACAGCTCCCCAGACCGCCTGCTGCTATAACCTGATAAGGAAATCTGGTAATTAGAAAATGGATATATTAAGTGAGGTCAGGATAACAGTCTACAAACTAAGATGTAGCCTGCGTGGCAGGCGGTTTTAGGGAGGCCGGCATTTCCTTTGCCTCCCTAATTTTCGCTGCCTGTAGAAATACCGCCTGCCACGCAGGCTAACTAAGTTGCTGTTCATGAGCCTGCTACAGCCGGGATGAATCGTGTCACAAAATGTTTTACTGACCATAAAATATCGTTTGAATAAACTTTATACTGTTACTGGAATCAAACTAAGCTAATTCAACTTTGAATTGTTATCTTGGTTGTATATATCAAAGCCGTGATAAGAGCTTTATTAAACGAGTCATCCTGGTTAATCGGGCCAGCCCGGCTCCATATGAACAGCCCTTAAGTACATGATACTATGTATGCTATTTGTATCCCAGCCCTCGAGGTCACCTGTGAGATTACCCTGAAGTTGTTCACCATTCAGATGATTAGTATTCTCTCCACGATCACTAGAATGTTCCCCACGATCAGGAACGTTTGAAGTTTCAGGTGAGGAAGTTCCTGGAATTTGTTCGTCAGGTTCACCCCCTGTAAGGTAATAGACAATCATGTATATATATATAAATGTATTGAACCAAACTTTACAAATCACAACAGTATAGTGAAGTTGTCCCAGTTATACAAACGACTAAATGTTTTACTAAACGAAGCTGTGGTTACGCCAAACCCAGAGGAAGCCACAACGTTTGGTTTTACTGTGGTTATGTAGAGGTATTTTTTAAAACTATATCTAATGAATAAAATTACTAAAAACCAGGGCTGCATAAAATATTTTATTTTCTGGGACCACAAAGCCAACAAAAATATTTTCTGCATGCAAACACTGTGAATCTTTGTTTAAATTTGATCATCACTACACAAGGTTCAGTGTATTCTATGCACCATTTCATTAGATTTGAAACCAAAATAGACGTATTTTACCCAGCTAGCAGTGGTTTCTAGCTGAGCTTCTAGGAAAAACCACTGCGAGCATTTCATTGTAGCCGCCGTCCAGATTCATGGACGAATACATTAAATGAGAAACCAGTAAAACAAGTTTGACAAGTTTTCGTTATTGTGTGCATGGGTAACTGCTTGGCACTGCTAGTAAAATGCGAGCCAGTTGTACTAAAACAACATGATCATGCTCTAAATATAGTAACAAGCCATATATGCACTACCTTTTACAAAATATTATAACTTTACAAAATATTGAATAAAACGTTTGAAATTATACATTAAGATGACTTGAAAACCGCCTATACAGTTCGACAGAGTAACTATAAATTCACACACTGCAACAAAAAATGAACACCTTTTACAGAAATAGTAGTGCCGTTGTGACGATCTTTCATCAGTTGAAATTTGTAGCAGTTGAGGTCGCGACGATCAAAAATCGCAATATTGTCAAAATCAACAATAATTGGAAACCTTATTATATTATTTGGAAACTTTGGAAATTGGAATTTATCGAAAACCTTAACACAAATAAAGTTTGCAGACCGAATTTAAAAAATTGATATTGATCAGATAAATACAAAAATTGAAAAAGATATAACAGAAATTCAAATGCACAATTTGTAGCGGTGAGGCACCGATTTCAAAATCTTTTAGAAGTAAATTGTGAACTGCATGTAGAATAAAAAGTCAGACAGACAACAAAGAAAACAGTACTATGCCACGCTTTTTTACGTACAGATAATAAACTGTCAAACTACAGCAAATGAAGTCAAATTAGTATTGTCCCACCCTGTGATCTTTGTGCATGCTCGATAGAAAGTCGTTTGTTTGCTCGCAGTGGTTTCTCCTCAGCTCCAAAACCACTGCCAGCAGGGTACTGAGGGTAGACGTATTTCAACATGGCTACAGAATAAATATTCTTTATATTTTAATTTAACAACAAACATTTACATTTTAATGAATGATGAAAGTGACCAATGGGAACTGTCTGCAGTTTAAGATTCTAGATTCTTATAATTTTAATATATTTGTTATGAATATCATCTTAATTTAATGGATGAAGGTTCATGAGAAGGGCGGAAGGCTGTTCAATGTGTATTGGACCATATTGCTTAGATTTTTTACTACATTGTAAGAAATCACCACACTCATAGACTTTTAATCCACATACTGTAGTTGTTAAATGAGTTGTATTCATATATAACTGGAGTGGTATTTTCAGAAGTAGCTAATACACTAGATGAAATCAATTATAACCGCATAGAGGATTTCATCTTAATATCTGCTAGACTGCTGTCTGCAGGGGCGAAACTTGAGGGGGGTATGGGGGGGGGGTGTTACACCCCCCAAAATACGAATCATCCCGATTGGCAGGGCAATCAAAGGTCTCTTATAAATAAATGATAGCACATAGGCGTACCGGGCGGGGGCAATATTCGATCAACAGTCGGGCAATTTTGGTTTGAAAAAAAAAATGGGACAAATTCAGTCAATTTTATCTAAAATTAAGTGAATTTTTTCGCAAATTGTGTGATTTTTCGAAAATTTGTGTTATGTTCCGAAAAATATAGGTTGTCCGGAAAATTTTTTTGACCCCTAAAATGGTACACAGACCGAAATTTTTTTGGCGACGGGGGGGGGGGGGGGGGGGGAGGTCGCCAAAATAATTTTTCCGGAAAAATTTTTTTGGTACTTTTTGGCAGCGCATCACTGGTTTTGGCAGGGCAATTCTGCCAGACACCCCCCTAATTAAAAGGGGCTAGTTTCGCCCCTGGCTGTCTGCCTGTCTTTGATCATAATATCAGGCTGCTGGAGTGGCGCCTGTACCGGTATATTGGAAACTTGTATTACTTGCATGTTGCAAACATCACTAGTTCACTACCTACAGCTTATTATTCAATTATGTCATTTTTTCTTATTTTCTTCCTTTCTTTCTTTCTCTTTACTTTTTTCTTTTGAGACTTTTAAGTTTTACCCTCCATTTTTTTCTGCCAACCTCAAACATTTTCTGGGACCAATGGTCCCGCGGTCCGCTATATTATGCAGGCCTGCTAAAAACCTGTAAATACTGCCTGTTTTGCTTGCATTGAACTATTTTAATTACGAGAGCTGTAATACAATTTTAAAACTATATCTAATGAATAAAATTACAAATAACCTGCAAATACTGCCTGTTTTGCTTGCATTGTTTTGCTTACGAGAGCTATAATACAAATGTTTTGGTCGTTTTTGTTTCGTTCGTGGTATACAGCTATTTCAATTAAGGTTGTCCCCGAGCAAAGCGGAAAAGTCGAATACGAGTGCGAAAAGCTTGCTGGGAATCGCTAAAAAATTCACTACCTTAATTGAAATAGCTGTATGCACTATTCTTTTGCAGTATTCACCCTCCACTGCGGTGAATAATTGTTAAATATCCTTATGTTTCGTGCACGTATTTAATTACAGTATTTCGTTTTGATCAGCACTCCAATCACAACCTATTCCTAACCCTAACGGCCGGCATTTCCTTTGCCTCCCTAATTTTCGCTGCCTGTAGAAATACCGCCTGCCACGCAGGCTAACTAAGATGCTGTTCATGAGCCTGCTACAGCCGGGATGAATCGTGTCACAAAATGTTTTACTGACCATAAAATATCGTTTGAATGAACTTTATACTGTTACTGGAATCAAACTAAGCTAATTCAACTTTGAATTGTTATCTTGGTTGTTTATCAAAGCCGTGATAAGAGCTTTATTAAACGAGTCATCCTGGTTAATCGGGCCAGCCCGGCTCCATATGAACAGCCCTTAAGTACATGATACTATGTATGCTATTTGTATCCCAGCCCTCGAGGTCACCTGAGAGATTACCTTGAAATTGTTCACCATTCAGATGATTAGTATTCTCTCCACGATCACTAGAATTTTCCCCACGATCAGGAACGTTTGAAGTTTCAGGTGAGGAAGTTCCTGGAATTTGTTCGTCAGGTTCACCCCCTGTAAGGTAATAGACAATCATGTATATATATATGTAAATGTATTGAACCAAACTTTATAAATCACAACAGTAGTGAAGTTGTCCCGGTTATACAAACGAATAAATGTTTTACTAAACGAAGCTGTGGTTACGCCAATCACAGAAGAAGCCACAACATTTGGTTTTACTGTGGTTATGTAGAGGTATTTTTTAAAACTATATCTAATGAATAAAATTACTAAAGACCTGTAATTACTGCCTGTTTTGCTTGCATTGAACTATTTTAATTACGAGAGCTGTAATACAATTTTTTTGGTCGTTTTTGTTTCGTTTGTGATATATGCACTATTCCTTTGCACTATTCACCTCCACTGCGGTGAATACTTGTTAAATAATTATCCTCATGTTTCGTGCACGTATTTAATTACTGTTTTTGGTTTTGATCAGAACTCGAATCACAATCTATTCCTAACCCTAACGTGCACGAAAGATGAGGATATAACGATATAAGAACTTTTTGCAGCTCTCGCCCCTCACTCGCAGCCCGCCTGTTGCTATATTTAACAATTATTCGCCGAAGGAGAGGTGAATATCGCTTTTTAGTATAATTACAAAGGTGATTATTTGAAAAAAATAATATAACACATCTCAATTTTTTGAAAATCGTTTAATTAAATTCATAAAGAAAGCGGTATGCGCAATGAAGGCGCTCGTATCGCCATCAAGATTCAAGGATGTTTTTTGTAGTAATTCCTATCACTTTTTCTTACAGAAAGTATAGAATTTTGATAAAAATTCGGTTCATTTCGTCAATACTCGTGTCTTCAAACTCATTTGTGAATTCTGACTGTTGTTGAAACCAATCTGTAGAAAATATATTTTTACAAACGTAACTAACAAATGTCTAGACAATTCACAATTGTACGGCAATTTAAAATAAAACGATGCCGGTTTTATGCGAAATAATGTTAAGCAGATTTTTCCAACTTAGTTTCCTACCTCGAAATAATTTTAAGCCAAATTTTGTCTCTTCTTTCGTGCTCTTAGGTACAGCATTTTCTTTAAAATTACTTATTTCTTCATCTGTCACTTTGGCAAAACAACTCGCCGCCATTTTGAAAAAAACGCTTAGGTGATTATCGCGTAATAATCCGAGGTCGCTTGACCAATCAGCGGCCACAATTTTCGATAATCACCTTTGTAATTATACTAAAACCTGATAAAGAAATATGGTAATTAGAAAATGAATATATAAAGTGGTATCAAGCTAACAGTCTACCCAGCCCTTGAGGTCACCTGAGAGATTGTCTTGAGATTGTTCACCATTCAGAAGATTAGTATTCTCCCCACGATCACTAGAATTTTCCCCAAGATGAGGAACATTTGAAGTTTCTTGAATCACTATTATGTCATTTTTTCTTAAACTTGGAAATTGGATTTTCATTTCCCTTTGCTTATTTGGCGAGGAACTTCCTGGAATTTGTTCGTCAGGCGCATCCCCTGTAAGATAATACACAATCATGTATATGTATTTGACCAAACTTTACAAATCACAACAGTAGTGAAGTTGACTTATTTATGGACGTTTATTAAGCATGTAGAGTAAAGTCAGGGTCAAATGAATCATATTTACCTTGTAATTGTTTTACCATCCTCAGTATTGCTGTTAAGGTATAATAGTCCTCTGTCTGATGCTCTTTTATCTTGCCGATATCATCTTTAAGTCTATCAAAATCTGAGATTTTATTCTTTCCGCAAACTTTTGCAAATCTATCATCAAGAACTTGCTTTAATGTCGTCAAGTTGGTGGTCAGTTCTTGTGAGCTTGCGATAGTTTCTGGGGCAGCAACATCGACAGCACTATCCATGATTTCTGGACTGCAGTTCATTTTTATGTATTCCCGATAGTTTACTTTCTTCTCTTTAGTTAAGAGTTCGTTCGGCTTCAATCACTCGGATGGCTCTCTGCATGATTGCGTTCGCTTTTGCATTGCCATGTACTCGTGCGAAAGTCTCAGATAATAACGCAATAAGTAAATTGAGTGTGACAATTGTCATTCAGCTGTGACATACATAACTGTCAAGATACGAGCCATATCAGGTTCTGCTGCAACCAATCCTTCCAAATTAAAATCATCACCAACGGCCATTCTGAAGACAGAGTATAATAAACTGGCAGGTTTATCATAATGCAATACAGGTTTGAGTGATGGGCCGCCGAAAATGATCCAAAATGATGCAGAAAATGGAATGAAAATTAGAAAGAACAAGAATGCCCAGTTGATAAAGTCATCACTAGTTTGACCAAGGATTATGATAAGGGTACCGATACCTGGAAATGATCTCAAATCTTTAAGCAAACGAAGAGACACAACAAGACTGGCAATACTACGAATCCTAGTATATGCAAATCTTATGTCATCATTTGCATCAACTTTGTAGTAAGCGATATGCAAAGCAAGTGTAGCAATCATAACGATCAAAGCGATCCAATCGTAGTAAAACCATGCATCCTCTGCAATGAATATTTTTAATTTATTAATTATTTTGATTTTATTTTGTATTGCTCTTGCCTCCTGAGGCCATCGTGGATGGCAGTATGTTAGATCTTCTTGAAGTTCCTCAGTCTGCCATTTGATCCAGTGGTTTTTTGCTCTAACGGTCTTCAAGGTTGCTGAGAAAAAAATATAAAATTTATTTATTAAAACACAACGAGTTATTTTGTCATAGCTTGAAACATCCAAAACGAGGTTGACAGTACGTATAGTGATTAAAAGACCTTCAATTGAATTATGCGGCAACTATGTTTTGTAATGTTTACTAAATAATTTTTATTATTAAATGCCAATTAAGCATTTGTTTTAATTGTGAATCGCCCAATTTGATTGGCTACTGACAAGGCAGGATTTTCCAGTATTGCCCAAAGGCAATACATGCATGCATTAACCTCGCCTTACTGTATTTGCTATCTTTGTTTCGACATGAAGTACTGCAACTTGACAGAATGCAGATTCGTGCTCGCGGCAACTAATATGAGTTGTCATGGTAACACGATAATTTTATCTTTTTTACAAAATCAAATTAATGGCAAAAATAAACATTAGTGCTTTTTATTGTTGAATTGTTATGTAGCTAGGGTGAACGCCAAACGTGACTGACTGATTTGTGGTCACGTGGCCGTAGATGCATGTAATGTATCCCGCTGGGAAACAAGTGAAAAATTGTTGTCCGCCCTGACCGGCCACATAAATAAACAAAATGGCGACGTAACTCGCAAGACTTGCAGCTAGCGACAGGAATTGCGGCGACCACTCATTGGTCAATAAATATAGCTCTTATGATATATTACGTCATAAATGAATTAATGTTGAAAACCGCTGCCTCAGCTTTCAATTGCTTTGAGCCTGCTGTTTGAGCAAGCAAGTCTTTATATTAGTATTTTCAGTATTTTTAAAACTATATATAACAAACGAGAACAGAGAAGCGTCATGTATGTTTACAAAAGATGGAATTCGAATTGCAGCATTTGCAGACATGCAATAAGCATATATTATGAAATATTACAAAATAGCAATACGGTTTAACTGTGTATTGTATATAATTATGTGCATTTCTAATCACCTGGTGAAAATATAAATATTTAACAATGGGTTGGAGTATGATATGTATAGGCCTGCCTCCTCCACAGGCTCCTCTATGTAGATCAAATTTAACTGAGATCAACGTATTTAAATATCAGTAATATATAGTTCAGCGCGTGCACTGCAAGCCCGATAAAGGCGCACGCCCGCAACTAAGGACGAGCGCGCAAACGCGCGCCCATCGTCATTAATTATTCTAATTATTCGTTTTCCTCTTAATTATTCGGTTTTTTCATTTCTCCTGATTAATAAGCGACTGGGGACGAGGCAGTGTATAGGCAGTCATGTGAGGGGCGAGGCGATATCAGTTTTATCGCTTGAGTGTTGAGTGACGATATCGAAAAAAAACTTGAATATCTTCTAAACTGTTCAGAATTCGCCCCAAGTCAATAGGAGTAAAATGCTCCCTGTATGCAAAACATGCAAGCGCTTTCATGTAGAAAGTTTCGTTTGAATACGGCAAGTAGAAATATTTATTTTGAATTTTTCAAAATATCGGGTTTTTACTCGCACGCGCGTGCCACACGCTATGGCTTAAGGCTGCATTCCAGTTACGCGTTTTTCATACGTGCGTACACGTACACGTAAAAGTCGAATTCGCTTAAAATTTCATATAAGTGCAAATAACCTTAACAAATACACATTAAATCATACACAAAACTGAATGCTGTCCTTTTAATGGCTTTTATAAATTTAGTTATTTCATAAGTAGGATGTAAAGCGAATTCAACTTTTACGTGCGTGTACGCACATATGAAAAACGCGTAACTGGAATGCAGCTTTAGTAATACCTGTATTTACATTGTTCGGGAAAATTGTCTAATTTAATGAAATATTATGCCGCTTGACCTCTCAAAGGTCATAAATCGCTATAATGTTGACATTTGACTAAAACTATCGGTAGGAATTTAGTAGGAGATATTGTTTCACTGAATCGAACAGTGGTATTTTCAATTTTTTATCTACATCCAAAGTCGTTAGCGTAAATCTGGTTTAATCATGCGCAAACGAAGGAGAGTTAGAAACATCCTTAAAGGGGTGCAAATTTCGTCAGTTAAAGAAATTTCCTTAGAAGTTAGACTGAGGAGAACGCTGCGCTGTTTCCCGCCATAATTTTATCAATTAAAGCATTTGAGGCAGCGGTTCTCGACATTAATTTAAATTACGTAATAACAAAGAACATAAGAGCTATATTTATTGACCAATGAGTGGTCGCCGCAATTCCTGTCGCTAGCTGCAAGTCTTATAAACTATGTTTTCCCAGGTTAATTTAAACAATCTAAAAGAGAAGAAAAATGCACAACAGGCAACAGGAAATGTCGCTGAAACCATTTAAGTAGGTTCTTTCAATTTTAAAATCGTTTAAACTTTTATCGTGAAATGCAAATGTTGTATGAACGCATAGTCTATCAAGATATGATGGTCTGGAAACTGAACAGAAGTCATTGTATTATGTTTTTGTCTGAGTTTATGTTAATTTATGCACGGTCACGTGATTGAGCTCATTGTATATTCGTATAATGAAGTAATCGTCCAATAAGGATAGCTGAGATGAAACTACAACGACGATGAATAATATTTACTGAAGTTGAGACAAAGGATTTGTGCACGGTGAGGTACAGTTCAACATCAAACAAAGTCAAAGGTCTTCTATTTTGTGGCTTTGAAGTATGATGAACGTTGTTGATTTCTTTTTCGTCGCTATATAACAAAACACTAATGTATGGTTCAATTATTCCAGTCATCATCCCCCCGGGCAACCCCCGGGGAAATGTACATAAAGATGGCGTCGGAATTCTTCGAGAAATATTTCTTTCTTACGTATTCGATAATCAGGGACGTAGTGTGCGGGGGAGGGTGGCCCACACTTTCAGTGAAACAGTCGGTAAATTAGTCGATTGATAGAACGCTCGGTAACTGTAATCTATGGTCGGTAATTTTTCTTGACAAGGAATTGGTAGCCATTTCACTAAATGATTAACTTTGAGGAATCTTTTACCAACGTCATATGCAGTCTCATAATTGCTTGCAACGAGTATATAGAAACAGGAATATTCTATGACATTTGATATATTGCACAGAATTAATTTTGAATTATTTTGGAAATTACACAACGCCACTAACAGTCTGCATAAATTGCGTAAATTTAGAAGTGCTGAACTCATAGTAAGCATCCAGCTCTTATATGGTTTAATTAAACTGATTGTAAGATACATGGTAATATTAATAGTCGGTACATCATACAAGAAATCCCCTTCATCTTCCTGCTCGGATATTGAGATTAGCCTCATATATGGATGGTATTTTTTATACATGCAATAATATTTAAACGAAATCATAATTCGAAAAGACACAAACAGTAAACAGACTACATCAAATTTTTGCGTTTTGTACAAAGTTGTGACTTGTGAATTTAAGTTGGTGCACTGGAATTTAGAAGTATAAAACGCACGCAAATGATCATGAATAGTATACGGGAATTTCAGATACATTTCCAAGCTCTTCTTTAGGAGTTTAAACCATTTCAAACTTTTTTGGGAAGCATTCACCCTAATCCTGCTAGCAGATTTTGGCCCGCATATATTCTATATTCTTTAATAGCTTTAAATATACACACGAATTCGCAGTCATTTCAAACACCAGCTTTTAACAGTTTTAGGTAAGGTAACAGAAAATTTGGATCAGTAAATTTTACACCCTTACAACACCGTCCAAATGAAGTGCGTATCTTGTGTAATGTCTGTTATACTTAAAGTATATGATAAGCCTAGGGATGGGCCGATAACGATATACCAAATACCCGATACTATCGATACCAGGGTTTTGAAGAAAAGTATCGATACTGGCAAGAAATATCGATTGCTATTATAGTGTATCAGGTTGACCCCTAACTCAACCCCAACCCCGCTCCTAACCTCTCAAGAAATACCGATTGTTTCGATACTTCTGAGCCTGCGATATTCTTTCATTTTGGTCAGCGGCCTCATAAAATGATGGTATATACTTCATGTGACCTGTTCGAGGTCGAGGGGGAGGTGTTGCAGTGTGTGTTGATAATAATGATCCCCATCCCCGCTCCTAACCTCTACTGGCCCGGGTAATGGTAAAAGCTGCTATCACGGCATCGCCCATCCCTGGATAAGCCACAATCTCGAACGGTCGGTGCCAATGTAGGTAGCGCCGATAACAGACAGCCGCGGTGTGATAGAGACATAAGTGCAACTACCAGAAACTATCGACGTTTCGACTGATAGTACAACTACTGTATCAGAAACTATCGACGTTTCGATGAGACTCTCGGGAAAACAAAACTACCTATTTCCCTTGGGAGCAGACATTAAGTGTATGTTATTAATTTCAAAAAAAGTAATGTACTAAATGTAGGTATGTTTTCATGCATTTTATAAACTTAGATTTAATGTGTGGAAGGTATGTGTGATCATAAAAGTTAGTCATAACCCTGACCTTAACCCTAACCTAACCCCAGTTTAACACCATCTGACTATTTCACCTACTTTTAATTACCTCAAACTATTATGTGTTCCTTACACGAAGTAGTAACTCACCCGACTATTACTTTTTCAAGTTGCGAATTTTTCAACTTCTTTTGTATAATTTTCACAATAGAAGCAATTTTTGTAAAAACACATGTGTGTGCTTGTGTAAAACACATGCATATGCTTTATTAGTGAAACATGTCAGATGTCTGAAATGGAAGCAACCAAAGCGACATAAAGAGAACGATGTAGCATACTATGACGAAACAGTAACAGCCCGCTGGAGAAACTATTTGTATATAAAAGACTTCAACGAACATATAAAACCTACCTCTAACTTGCCTTCCAACTTTAAAAATAATCATGATGCAAATAACAAGCGCTAGCACGACTCGCCAAACATTTTGACTTAATGGATCGTATAATTCTTGACCAGTGGGAGGAGTTAGCATCGACATTGTTGTCCACAGTATAATAAATACTATATGGAAACATAAATCCAAAATTGTCGTCGTCCTTCCAAAATACATCCATTTATTATGAATCAAGCGTTGCATGACTGGGTGAGAAACCACTTCAAGCTTTCTTGTAACAACAGCAGTTTCAAGAGGAGTTCGGGTTTTCTTGGTTTCAAGTCTCATACGAGATGCCTCAAGGAAATTTATGTAGTAAAACTCTTTTCTTGTTATGACATCTGTCATGTGCAGTTGATTGAGAGCTCCCAATGAGAGATGTGGTAGTTTGTCGATAAGAACTGACAAGGCTGAATTTCCGGATATATCGAGCAGACATGAGGATGCACCTTCGTCGATCAATATTTTTGCGGTCTTATCACGTGACCATTCCGCAGCCAGCTAAAACAATGAAAGAGATGATGATGATGACGACAACGACGACGACGACGATGATGATGATGATGATGATGACGATGATGATGATGATGATGATGATGATGATGATGATGATGATGATGATGATGATGATGATGATGATGATGATGATGATGATGATGTTAATGATGATGATGTTAATTATGTTAACGATGATGTTAATGATGGAGGCTGTGTCCTACCTAAGCGTGTTTTACTACGTAGTAATACGTGGGAAAAGGTGTAAATAGACATAATTTTTACTAAAATGTACAACATCTAGTGTTCTTATGGATTAAGCAGAGTACAATGATAGAAAAAACTCTTTCCGCGCCCGAGGGCTTTGCACAGACAAAAATTAACCTGACAGATTTGGATTTTATATACTCTCTCGTTTAAGTTCCTCGATATCGTATGCCCTTCATTGGCATGTTCGACATGTACTCACAAAAAAAATTCAACAAGGAATAAACCTATAATAAGCAGAACGTTTATTAAAGCTGCAATCCAAATCTTAGAACGAATATTAAAGCTGCAATCCAAACTTATCGATGACAAATATAATGTTAAACTGACTGCCTATATCCTGCAAGAAATGCATATAAATTTACAGGAATGTACTTACTTGTAATGGGGTTCGCTGTCTGTAATCTAGAGAATCAATATTCGCTTGATATCCCAGCAGCAGCTTGAGCGACTTAGCAGCACCATTCTTTGCCGCATAATGAATTGGAGCTTGTATTTCACCCGATGTTCTGACATCAATATCTGCATCATTTTGTAACAGAAATTCCACCATTTCAGCAAAGTCCTCTGAGACTGCGACGTGTAGAGGTGTTCGACCAAAACTGTCTTGCTTGTTTATTTCTCCATCTATATATGATGATGCTAGTTTATCAAATCAAGTGATTTTGGTGAATTTGGAAATTGTCTTTGCAAAGAAATACATCAAAACTGAAGATAGGTATAATGTGTTGTTGTCTACACCTGTGCGGATATAAAGTTCCAATTCAAATCACTTTATAAAGGTAATTGCGACACGAACTTTTCGTACTGCACTGATAATTTTGTGACGCGCGGCTATTCCTGACGAAAAGTTAAACAGGTCCCAACATTGTTGGCCCAACACCTTCCAAAAATTTGCAAATAATTGAAACATGTATACTAAATATACTAGTGGTTTTATGCTGTACTATACTCACCATGCTCCAGAAGAAATTTTGCAACATCAACATTCCAAGATCGCGCGACCTCATGAAATATTGATTGTCCATGTTGATCAGTAATGTTGATATTAGCGCCACCTTCAATAAGAGATTCCACGAATTCATAGTTAAAACGATCATCCTTTTTGTTTGAGTCTGCTAAAGTTGCAATGTATTGAAG
Organism: Paramuricea clavata; assembly: GCA_902702795.2. Lineage (NCBI taxonomy): Eukaryota > Metazoa > Cnidaria > Anthozoa > Malacalcyonacea > Plexauridae > Paramuricea > Paramuricea clavata. The sequence continues at coordinate 21,519 of CACRXK020006068.1, forward strand.
TAGAGCACGATTTCTTTCCAACACACTGTTGTTACTTTCCGACAGTGCAGTTTCATGTAACTTGTTCTCGACCACGGCGTGAAGGGCCTCGTTTACACGAGACGATCCCATACCTGAAACATAACAAGGATTTATGAAATAACTTGTTATTTAGAGATTTTTAGAAGCCTCAGGGCAGGAGACTTGGGAAACCAATAATAAACTTATTCCATCCACTTTGGGATTGAAAGATATCTAATTTTATGATTTTCTTTGAATTCTTCACTTGAACTGAACGTATATCCGACATTTCTTTTTGCTGCAACATCTACATAATATTCGCGGATACAGATTTTCCTGCGACTTTTTTGAAGATAACATGTGTCAGAAATTTTTGCGTTGCAAGTTGAAGCCTCGTGTAGCATGGCCTTAAGACCTATAACAACATTACATCAATTGCAGTTGCCACTGTCTTCACTTACACAACATTCTTTCTGCCATCATTTCTTGGTAAAGTTTCATTTCATCATTATTATGTCGACTTGTTCTCCGAGATAAGTTCTCGTAAGAATCACCTGTGTCATTCATTTTTGTGTGTGTTTCAATCCTTCAGATTTATTTCCTGTCACGTAGAATAAGAAAAATACCAAACAACATAAACAAAAATACTTCCCTGTAATGGTCATAAAATATGGTGACCGGTACACATGAAAAAGTTGGCATTTAGAGCATATACTGTACTGACGAAGTATATGTTCTAAATACCAACTTTTTGAAGGTTGAATGTTAGACGAATATAAGGAAATAAGGAAATTCATTTCTAAATGAATCGGACATATTATATCGTGTTAACTCAGGCCTGTTTCAAACGTCGCATTTTGCATGTGTCGAATTCAATGGCTTGAATTATGTACGTACAATTAAAAATTCGACGTCTAAAACAGTTAAATTCGACGTTTCTGATTATACGGTCGGCCGTAACTTTAAATTCGACGGCTGCGGTCGCATAATGCAAGCCCAGTGCAACGTGGTTTCAGACGGCGCATTTTGCATGTGTCGAATTTAATTCGGTTGGGCGTGGCTTTAAAGACTTCATGTAATGTTATTGAAATGTCACGTATGTTGCCACTTTGGAAAAAGATAAATCTTTGGATAGTTCTATTTTCCGACAAATATTAAACAAAATGTATATCGGATAATACCCAAAAAGTGTTGGGGTATCTGTGAAGATATACCTGCGTATAGTTGCCAATGGTTTGAGTTTAGGACTTTTGCTGACCCCTTAGAAATTGCTGCACAACTTTTGGTTTCCAAAAACATTCCTGGCCATTGGGTGACGACAAACAACACAAATGCTAATGGATTATGGCATTCGATTAGGAAAACATGCTGGTAACATGACAAACCAGAAATGTGTATCAAACCTTTGAGGTGCCAGCAAAAAGCCCTAAACCCCGCCCAATAGAGAATCTATATGGATGGTTAGCAAGAAAAGAGTAAGCGAAGGAAACTTAGAAGCAAGGATATTTGCTGAACTATAGAGATTGTTGTTTGGAAAGAATGTGAATAAATTCCCAGAAAAAATGTAAAGATCTTTGTTTAATCCGTGCCTAAACAAGCAAAAAAGGTCCCAAAAGCACAGGGATTTGCAACTGCATATTGACAGATACCCCCAAAATATTTTTAATATTATCTGATACATTTTGTTTAAAATAGCTTAAATGAAATCATGCTAACCAGTGATTAAACTAAATGCATAGATGAACAGGTAATGACTTGGGGGTGGGTCATGAGGTATTTTTGACCGAAAAAGGGGGCACCTAAAAATATTAGTTCAGAAGGGGGGTCCAGTTATTTTATTACAGTGGGGGGAAATTTGACAGGTAACGATTATTGCTACTGCAGGCACAATTCTCAATTTTAATCAACAGATATGCCAAAAATGCAATGCGCAAATACCCCAAATGCAATGCGCGTAGCTAATATGAGAAACAATCGAACATCTACCTTATAACTTTTGCCATGAACTTGCCATAAATTTTTGTCATGTTTCCCTGATGTACATTTTAGACATTTTAATAAAAAAGACAGTCACGATAACGAGAAAGCTATGTAGCAACATTATTTCCAGAGTGAGTTTGGCATACACTATATACACTCATAGGCGTACGGGACGGGAGGCAGGGGGGGCAGCTGCCCCCCCCAAAAAAAAGATTACAAAGTCGAAAAGTCGGGCAAATATTCAACAACAGTAGGGCAAAAGAAAAAAAAATGGGCACTGGTCGGGCACAATTCGAAAAAGTCGGGCAAATTTCTTTCTGCGCCCCTAATTTTTTCCTTCCCGTACGCCTATGTATACACTAGTATATACTAGGTAGGTAGGTATAGGTAGGTAATACTTTACTTACATACTCGCTGAGGTTTTACAATAGAAACAATTGAATCGTAAAAATGTAAAATATCAAATTTGGGCCGGTCGAGAAAGAGTTAACCTTTGAAGTCAATAAAAACATTTTTAAGTCAAAAGCAAGTCAAAAGAATTTATTATCTCTACAAATAAGGTATAGTACAATAGGAAATACAATTGACCATTTGCGTAATAGACTAAATTTTGATCTAAACAAGTCTAGAGAAACATTTCATAACAGCTTGAAAGAGCATCACAAAATTAGTAATATTCCAAAGTTTCGTTGCGAAATGTTGTAAAATGCGGATAATATAGCCTTGCGAAGTTTGCAATTTTCAGTCATTTTAGATTACAAACGGGAAATTGAGAGCCCAATACCCTTTGGGGCTGTCAATTTCCCGTTTGTAATCTAAAATGACTGAAAATTGCAAACTTCGCAAGGCTATATTATCCGCATTTTACAACATTTCGCAACGAAACTTTGGAATATTACTAATTTTGTGATGCTCTTTCAAGCTGTGATCAAATTTTTACATACAAATATGGCGCCAATATTAAATATGGGAGATTATCAAGAGCCTACTCTAGTAAGGCAATAACAGACTGATCAAGGTTTTTTGTAGATGGATATTTCGAATGGAAACTCTAGGTTAACATCATAACATGTGCTAGCCCAATTGGGAGCAATTGCAAATTTTAACCGGGCTAGCCTGTTTAGCAGGAATCTCACTGAACACTGTTAAGCAAGGCTGAAATTTCTCAATGTAAAGACATGCACCAGCCCAATTAACCAAGCTGACAAAAAGCCTTGTTAAACAACAATATATTTATCCGAATGGCTATTTTTGTGGATAACCTTTTCTTCCTGTATATAAGCTGTTCTTGTTGATCAAGTAGTTTTGAAAACAAAAATTTTAAAACGTTGCAGAAATGACTTTCACTTACACCCCCGCCCTCCCTCTTACACCCCGCCCAATAAAATAGGACTAACGACGCCCCTGAAGCTAAAATAATTTGAATCTAGTGTTCAATATATTAGCAGCAATATATATCATGGAGTAAAAAATTGTGTTTTCGCAACTGTCTGAGGTCATATATTGTGATACATCATGCAGTATTACAGAGTTTCAATTTTCAACTACACTACGGTTTTTAAACCGCATTCGAGTATATATTTCTTTCATTATACAGGGATAATAGACCGTAAATTTACCTTATCATGGGCATGTTTTCATGTTTCTAAGAGGTTAAATTCAAATGAAATCTGACTTATCTCGCAATTGTACTGATCCAATCCTAAGAACTACAAATATCCTTGGTTCGTCATTGTCATGCAGGTGTAATAAAAAAGAGTTTGTGGTATATTTGGGACGCTAACTCACACTTGTTATTTGGGCACAAAACACCCCTCAGCCTCCCGCTTCTTACGCCACTGTGGAGCAAGAAGGGTGCTCTCTTCGTTTGAAGAAAACAACACTCTTTCTATGAATTGACGTCCGCCTGTTTTTAATCTTTTTCACGAAATTCTTATCGAGTCAACTGACTCGGTTGACTCATATAGTTTAGTACTAAGGGTATAAGTTTACATTACCTTATTCCTTAATTGTATCGTGGACTCGTGGTGGCGTTAACATCCGTTCACAGTCTTGACATATATGTTATACGTGCAGTAATTGTGACTGGGTGTATATATAAGAAAAATATATGGTCTATATATAAATCGTATACTAGGAAACTCTTTGTAGTTGCAGGAAATTAGTACTCGGACAATTATACTATACTATAGCTAATGTATATAGAATAATTATCCCCACGCTATCCGGACGGCATGCGCGCGTTAAAGTTAATTAATCAACATTCTTTGCTGTGAAGGATAAATCTTGTACGCCGTCGGCTGATGTTGAAAAAGCCTTACGGTATAGGGTGCCATTTGTAATGTTGTAAGAGGTTGTTGTATTGAAATATAGGCTAAAGCAGGAAAATTGAATTGTGTTTCGTTTGAATGTTTGAGAACCAGCAGAGGAGTGAACTCCTCAACACTATATATATTATAGATTAACTCTGATGAAACAATTATAATTCAGTTGGAAATAATGTAATTTAGGATTTAGAGTGAAATCATAAATTACATTATTTCCAACGGAATTATAGTTGTTTCATCAGAGTTAACTTATGGTTCTCAGGTTCTCGAACATTCAAACGAAACACAATTGAATTCAACTCTCCTGTTTTACATTGATTTCAATACAACAATCTCTTACAACATTCCAAACTACACCCTATAGTATACTGTGTGACTCATACAATGCATGGTGGAAAAGTCGGA
>CACRXK020006069.1:0-26228 GCA_902702795.2 Paramuricea clavata
GAAACTACTAACGTGTACAATTCTGATCTATAAATGTCTCTTGCACATTTCTTTACATATCTTTCTTGGAGAACATGCATTGATAAAGCATTTTTTTTCAAGATCCAGAAATGATTTTTCTTTTAATTTCGGATATGAAATGTAAAATGCGTTAAAGAAATAAATTATCAGTTAAAAAACGGGGGTCACCGATCTTTTTAGGAAATTGTGGCATTAAAACGTGAAATACAAGTAAATAAATATACTACAGACACAGGAACCCTAGCTACACTTTTGTATGCCTTTTTTGAAAACATTGATTTTAACGTAATTCTTTGCACGAATGTAACCAAAGATGTTTTGAAGTAACATAAAATTGTCATAAAATGATATTTTGTTTTAAACGGTACGTATAATGGATGAAATTATAAGTTATAAGATGTGCGCAGTAAAAGTGCGCAATGCAAAAGTGCGGAATTACCTTAATGTCACGTATTTGCAATGAAAAGTGTTCAAAACCTAAAATCTTTTTGGCGTTCCCTCAAAATTACTTTGTTTTAGCTTTATTCTCTAGTTTAGAGTTAGCTACCTTTTTAAATGCATCTTCCGGTTGAGAAACATAAAATAATAGTTAAAAATTGTCAATTAAAATACAATTATCAATAATGCTTTAAAATTGACGCCATATTTACAGCCATATAAGCAAAACTTACTGAACTTCAGACATCATTTTCTCTTTGGCGTATCATCTAAAATCTCTTTGCCGATTGAGAAACGTATCGAAAAATAAAAATTTTGAATTTAGACATAACCTCAAGTGACATATTATACGCATTAGTTTTGAGCGCGTGTTAAGCCTGGTTCACATATGCCTGCGGTATGCCTGCGACTGTATCATTATGCCTCTTCTTGCCGCCGAAATACCGGCAAAGTTGAACTCAAGTCAACTTTCCCGGCCTACCGCCGATGTAACTGTGGCACTGGAGGCAATCTGTGAACAAATATTCACATAATTCACGTTTTAAGCTACCACCGGTATCGTCGCCGGTACGTCGCAGGCACGTCGCAGGCATATATGTGAACCAGGCTTAAACGTAACATACAAAAAAATCTCCTCTTAATTAAGAAGCTAGTATGCATCCATTGTTATAGCCATGAGTCGTGAGTAAAATCGTTTCAACGCATACAGTCATCCTTTGAACGATGTTATTTAATGTCATGATATAGCACATATGAGAAACATATAAAAAGGCTTTAAGGTGGCTCAATACAGTTTTTAAACCAATTAACCTCGTACCCAAGCGCAGAAGCCCTGGGTACGAGGTTGATATTTGACATACTCTTCCTTAACTAATTATAATATTTGCAACAGGTCGTCAAGGTGGTCTCAAATGGAAAGGTGGTGGCAAAGGGAAAGGTATAAATATTTAAATGTTTTAAATGTATTAATTAAGAAGCTAGTATGCATCCATTGTTATAGTACATAATTAATTTGTAAGACGGACAAGGCGGTGGCAAAGGGGAAGGTATAAATATTTAGATTTTTATTAAATTTACTAATTAGAAAGCTACTATGCATCCATTGTTATAGTACAGGAGTCGTGAGTAAAATCATTTCAACGCACACAGTCATCCTTTGAACGATGTTATTTAATGTCATGATATAGACATATAGACCCATTGCACTGACGTCACAAATCCTTAGAGTGTCGTGAGATGCTCCCTAACAATACCTGTTCGGGTACAATCACAGGCGGCCCAATCTCGCAAGGGTCAGTATAGACTTATAGTATAAATGTATATTATATTAATGTATATTATAGTAAAAATATGTCGTAAAATATAAATTTTAAAATGAAATTGACTTGCCTATTTGATAGTGTGTGTTCTCCTTTTATTCCTCCTTTGTTAGACTAATATTTTCCGAGACTTTGTACTCGATGTTACTAGTATACATGAAACATGATAAAGGCTAACGATTCCCGATCGTCGATACGACGGCACGACACTTCGAATCGAAAATTTTCACACTCAAATCGCTTTATTCTCCAAACAAATTCGCCAGCATGTACAACAAATGCCGTTCTTCGAAAATACAGAGGTACTTCGGCGAGATGTACAAGTTTTGGACCATATTTTAACAATGGAAATCAAAACCCATTTTATATTGAACTTACCCGGACCGAAAATTACTACGGCGAACGCCTGCGCAACCAGGCCTCCTTTACCGTTGGATTTACAGGGGGGAAGCAGATATTTCCGGTAACAGCCAGCCAATCGCGGCCGCGATAGCGACTGTTTACATTATTTGAAATTTGATATTCAAAATAAAAACTCCTTCGATCGGATACTGTATAAAACTCGAAATGTTGTCGAAGAAAAGAAAACTAAACGACGGAGATTGAAGAAATTTAAGGAAGAAGTAATATACAGCGGCTCTTTGTTGGAAAGCATGGTAGAATATGATACTTTAATTCGAAATATTATCGTGAATATATTAGTGGCATCCTCCCCCCCCCCTGTAAATCCAACGGTAAAGGAGGCCTGGTTGCGCAGGCTTTCGCCGTAGTAATTTTCGGTCCGGGTAAGTTCAATATAAAATGGGTTTTGATTTCCATTGTTAAAATATGGTCCAAAACTTGTACATCTCGCCGAAATACCTCTGTATTTTTGAAGAACGGCATTTGTTGTACATGCTGGCGATTTTTTTTTGAGAATAAAGCGATTTGAGTGTGAGAATTTTCGATTCGAAGTGCCGTGCCGTCGTATCGACGATCGGGAATCGTTAGCCTTTATCATGTTTCATGTATACTAGTAACATCGAGTACAAAGTCTCGGAAAATATTAGTCCAACAAAGGAGGAATAAAAGGAGAACACACACTAGCAAATAGGCAAGTCAATTTCATTTTAAAATTTATATTTTACGACATATTTTTACTATAATATACATTAATATAATATACATTTATACTATAACTGTATAAGTCTATACTGACCCTTGCGAGATTGGGCCACCTGTGGTACAATAACCACATACAGCGCAACAATTAACATTTTTAATACAAAATTATTATAAAGTTTTACAAAATTTGCTTTGTTTACAGAAGTTATATTATGCATAGATTGCTAATTTGTCCTCCAGATGCATCGTCACCGGCGCTGTGACGTTATGTGCAATGGGTCTATAGCACATATGAGAAACATATAAAAAGGCTTTAAGGGCACAGTTCAGCCTTTTGAATGATGGTTTTAAGGCGCATTTCAGCCCTTCTAATTGAAAAAACTAACTAGAAAAATCAATTAAACATAATTCAAGATCGGTAAACTCAATGCTTTTAACCGAACAAAAATGTTTTAAAATGTTAAACACATTAAGTTTACTACTCTTGAATTATGCTTAATTGATTTTCCTTGTTAGTTTTTTCAATTTAGAAGAGCTAAAATGCGCCTTAAAAACCATCACTCAAAAGGCTGAACTGTGCCTTAGGTGACTCAATACAGTTTTTAAAATATGGAAAATTTACTATTAAAATCCGTATTTTAATTTGGGCAATTGAAAAGCGAAAAGTATCAAAGGAGCGTGTGAATTGAACTAGTTGCATATTGTTAGCACTGATGAAGATCCGGGCTTACGGATCGAAAGCTTTGCAGAAATAAATTTACATGGTGTTTCCACAACAAAAAGTATTGTAAAAAGTATCTTACTGTTATAAAAGAAATTTTCCACAAAAGTTACACAACTGCCGTTGCTATGGCAACAATAACGTTTCAATGTGGCTGATATTTTGTCGTTCACGAGCCACAGTGAAAAGACAACAATGACCTTCAATATAAGGGTCAAATAGATTAAAAAAGACGTCAAATTTGTAATGTTTAAAGCCATCAGTGGTTTAAGCTAATGTTAATATAATCTATTTGCATGCATTACATAATTAATTTGTAAGACGTGCTGTCGACATCTTTTTTGACCACAGAAACGTATATTTCACCAACCTTGTACCCAAGCGCAGAAGCCCTGGGTACGAGGTTGATATTTGACATACTCTTCCTTAACTAATATTCTAATATTTACAACAGGTGGTTATGATCATCATCATGATTGTCATGATCATCATCATCATGATCGTTATTATGATTGTCATCATGATCATCATGATCATCATCATGGTCATCATCATGGTCATCATCATCATCATCATCATCATCATCATCATCATCATCATCATCATGATCGTCATCAACGTCATGCGTCATGTTCTGACACTGTACAGTACGTCAAATGTTGTCCTGAAACGGATTACCATCCTTCTGTGTGTGACTGTGAAGACAGGGATGTATGTTATATACAGATGACAATCACCAGAAATGCTGACGTCGAAAAGAGAGGGGATGAGGGCAGTAAGTACAGCGTCAATGACGGAAGAATTGGCCCTACTATTATCATAAACCATGACCAAATATTAGTAGTTGATGTTATCAATAATCTGCCCAACGACAATACTTCAATACATTGGCATGGCATGCACCAGAACAATGTGGGGTGGATAGATGGTGTTGGAATGATCACACAGTGGCCTATACCTCCTAATGGCGGAAAATTCAGGTATGCTTCATTTATATTATTGGTATTTTATGCTTTGATATTGTACATATACCGGGTGTCCCCCAAAAAACTTGCGTTGTTTGATTTAATGTAACGTAAAAACTATAAAAGCTATTGCACTCAAATATGTTTTATTGTATTCAGAAAGGGCTAACTTAGATTTTGATATATAACATTTGAATATCCGTGCCATAGTTACTGAGCTATCGATGTTTTAAATTGAAAAACATATCTGACAATTTTAATATTTGTTTAACCTTGATATGTAGTTTTATTGTGGCCAAAAGAACGAATGAAAAACATATAATTGTTGGAAAACCAATTTATTCATTCGTTTTAGAAAGTACGTCTATACAATGTCTTGCACGGGAAATCATAAAACCCAAACTTTTTGATGTTTTGAGGCATATTCGAAAAGCGAACCAAGACCAACTTTATAATACGAACTCCCATTAAAGGGCGTCAAATATGATTTCGAACGTTTTTAAATGTTTCATGCTTATTTTGCTTCCTAAGAACCACGAAAGGCTAACTTATACTAGGACATTACCCGAAATTAAAGTTGAGTTGAAATGCTAGAATTGAAATTGTTAATTTTCGTGGAAAATGGCAATTGTTTTCATATAAATTTGATAGTAGTAGTAAATTCTTAAACACGTCCGAATTTATCATTATGACTGATAAATTCGCGGCACATTTTGAATTTATCATAATAATAAATTCGCGGCACCTAACACTAACCCCAACCACTAACCATTAACTCCTAACCCTAACTTTTTTAACTTTTTAAACTTTTTTGAAAATCGAACTTTTTAAACTTTTTTTGCCTTTTAAAACTCTTTTAAAAACTATTTTTTTGAAAACCTTGAAAACTCATGTTGATGTATTATATGTTAGATATATTCTCCGAGCTCATCCCTCAGGAACCAATTGGTATCATTCTCACACGGGAGAACAGAGAGATAATGGCATTTTTGGTGCTTTGATCGTAAAAGAGAAACGAGAAGTGGTCTGTACGTTGTCCTCGAGAATGAAAATTAATTCTATCCACGACAATCAATATCATATGATGGCTGTCACAGAACACATGAAAATGCAACGTCCCACCGATGAACAGTGTACAAGTGATGCGTCCAAACCTGCTACTGACCTTCAAATCCAATCATTTCAAATAAACGGGAAACAACTAAATCAAACAATAGACGAAAAGGGCGAAACTAATCAGGTAACTAATTTTACAGAGTTTTTTAACAATACAGGGTGTATCAAAAAAAACTGAACAGATTTAAAATTGCTCTCAATTTCGCAAAACAGCTATTTGTATCCGGTTTTTTATATATATAGCCTCTTTGGGTACTTATAATGTAGAATAATGAGAAAAATTTCTCGAACTCAAATTTTGTGAACCAGGGGGGTGTGTCTTTTCCAACAAACTAAAAATGGCTCGCGCACAAAATTTAAAAGCTGCAATCATATTTTGAGTTAACAGATAAAAAATTTGTCGGGATTTTAATTACTGTACAAAATTTCAGACAATTTGGTTTAGTTTAAGCCCCTTAACTATTCACGCAAAGTTACAATTTTCCCGAAAAATCAGCTATTTGCATGCTTAATTAATGCATTTGCCTAATTTGCATATGTCAGCAATATGCAAATTAGGTAAAGGCATTAATTAAGCATGCGAAAGGCTGACTTTTTAGAACAAAATGAATAGTTAAAGGGCTTAAACTAAACCAAATTGTCTGAAATTTTGTACAGTAATTAAAAACCCGATAAATTTTCAATCTATTAACTCAAAATATGATTACAGCTTTTATATTTTGTGCGCGAGCCATTTTTAGTTTGTTGGGAAGGACACACCCCCCTGGTTTACAAAATTTGAGTTCGAGAAATTTTTTTCATTATTTTACATTATAAGTACCCAAAGAAGCTATATATATATAAAAACAGATACAAATAGGTGTTTTGCGAAATTGAGAGCAATTTCAAATCTGTTCAGTTTTTTTTTATACACCCTGTAGTATATGCAAACCAAAAAATATATATTTAAGAGCGAGGTGCAAATCAGTGAAATCACTTCTAAAAAGTGTAGAGGCCATAAAGCCGTACGATTATTTTTGTGATTTTTTCTTCTTTTTTGTGGAGATATTTATTTTTGTAATTTGTTTTGTAATTTTCAGTTTTGTGATTTTTCTGGAGGTGTATGTGATTGAAATCAGTGATTTATGCTTCGCTTAAGAGGCCTATATGCATGAACAAAGAACACATAAAATGGGTCGTTTTAAACTCATTGTATAGTTAAAATACTCGCACGGTCCGTGCTTCATTAGGTATAAAACACTTGACTAGCGCCTCGCGTTTTATGTCTGATAAAGCATTAATGTTCGTCTTTTAAATAGTACGTAAAAATGCCAATTAATTTAATTACACGCCACATTTACTGGAATATAAGCAGGGCCGTTTCTAGCGCGATAATTCGGGGGGGGGGGGTGTATATTCGTGTTCTGCCCGACGGGTTTCTTTTGAAAGCGATTATTTTTACGGTATGTGAACATGAATATATGAATATACACCCTCCCCAATTATTGCGTCTAGGAACGGCCCTGAATATAAACAAAACTTACTGAATTTAAGCCATCAAAAATTAAAAATTTTGAATGTATACTCGTAGCCTATATTCTCGTTATAACCTCAACTCGTCACATAGGCGCCGGTATACGGAGGGAAAATTTAGGGGGGGGGGGCAAAAATTTCCGTGTAAAATTTCCAAAATTCTTGTCGACGGGGGAGGGGTTAACATTTTTCAAAACCAATTATATATTTCCTTATTTTTCGACTATTGTCTTATTTCTCCCATGTTTTTGCTTGTTTGTAATTTACCCAACTTCATTCCCCTCAAACTCAGGCATACATCCGTCAAAAAAGTAATTGGCCGTTTTTATACTAGAGACGCATTATGCGTCTGGACGCTTAATGCGTCTTCTACATTATTCGTCTAGTATAAAGACGGGACGAATAATACTAGACGAATAATGTAGAAGACGGATTATGCGTCCAGACGCATAATACGTCTCTAGTATAAAAACGGCCATTGGCAGCCCTGTGCGTGTGAACTTACATTGCAAAGCTCAATCATTGTTGATGAATCTCACAATAGAAATTACAATTTTCAGGAACCATCCTTCGCTGTATCTCCTGGAGAGAATTATCGTTTTCGAGTCCTTGGAGCCATGGAAGAAACTGTTATTCGTGTTTCTATCGACGATCATACATTGGTTGTGGTTGCTACGGACGGATATCTTACAGAACCATTTGAAGCCGACATTTTGCATGTCCATGCGGGCGAGCGTTACGACTTTATTCTGAAGGCACGTCACAAAATTTCTTTGAAAACTGTTTTTCCAATTAGAATCGAATCTGTCGACGTGTATTGCAAACGCCACAACATACCTGCACGCGTTGGCTTTGCATATCTGAAATACTCCAATTCAGGAACAAACATTAGGGGAAAGGTACCGAAGAGTTCAAAGCAGTGTATTAAAGATTGTAAAGCATTGAATTGTCCTTTCGCTGCTTATCCGGTAGATCATAAAGATCTTACAAACGCTCCATCTTATAATTGCATCGACGTGTACGATGCTCTTAGTCTTCTCGTTCCAACTCCAGATTACGAGCTTTCCAAGGAAGAAACGCCAGCGAGCACGAAGTTTTTCAACCATGCTTTCAATGACACAAGTCATAATGAGTTTACAGCAAGGATTAATAACATTCATTTTACGTTTCCCAAAACTCCTTTCCCCGTGCGTGGACTGGAAAATCGTGTAAAAGATGAATGTCCTTATAACACGACTGAGGAATGTAAAAGATGCCCACACACAGTCTCTGTGGATCAAAAAGACCAGTTGAAACCAATAGAATTCGTGCTCTCCTCACTTCCGCGAGAAGAGAAATTTGAGACTGACGTAGTCACAAAGCTCGGAACACATCCCATACATCTGCACGGTCGATCATTTTGGGTGAAAGAAATTGCCTATCCAAAATATTTTGATAATGGAAAAATTCGGGAAGATAACGATGATGTGGAAGTGCCACGTTGTGGTTTTGGGAAGTGGAAGAACGGAAGACCATCTTCAATCAAACCAGTGAACAAAACATCGATCCGGAAAGACACAATTATCGTCCCAGCTGGTGGGTATGTTGTCATTGAGTTCGTGGCACATAATCCAGGATCGTGGTTAATGCACTGTCATATTGACCATCATCTGGAAGTGGGGATGGGAATTGTCATAAAAGAATTGCCGAAATGTGCAAATCCTCCTCCATCGCAATTTATGAAACTAACTAAGAAAGTTTGCATCAGCGTTGACGAGTTTCTTGAAAGAGAGAGCAATTTTACGCTATGCCCTGACATTAAAATAGCAGTTGGCCAAAAAACCCCGAGAGAATTGCAAAAAGACGAATTTGAAGATTTCAACAGCTTTAACGACGACGCTAATGATGAATCTGCATACCGCAAACTGAAGAAATCTCTGGATTACGAAGAAGAACAACAGCACCCAAGATCCAATTTACGTGGATTTCAAAACGGCAAGGCTTTGAACGGAGAAAGCAGAGAATGGTTTAAGAAAAAATGAACAAAAGCTCTCGCAATTTGAAAGTTGAGTTCTTTTAAATGAAATTGCTTATAGATAGTGCTTGCAATAACAGTATCAGCTGTGAACTGCTAAGATTTAGATGCCCAAAGGACTCAACTGAAAACTCATTAAATTGTTACAATATTTTGACTATTTTAGCCTAGAACTTTTATCTTAAATTTACTGCACGTTTATATACCAGTAACGTAGATTCCTGCACTTTTTGTAGTAAGTACAGTTAAATATTACATCTTTTGCTTTAATCTTACAGTTTTTATCAGTTGTTAACATCAACAAGAGCATGGGGGCAGTTGTACGAAAGTTGGATAGCACTATCCACCGCCGATTTTTTCAGGCTTTCTTAAATTGGCCGTTGACTGAAACCAGATTGAACTTAAGTAGCCTTTTACTAATTGTGCATGGGATCCATATTCGTAGTCTTATCACTTTTCAGGCATTTTTATAACAGTTGAAAATATCTGTGTATATAATATCTGAAAATATAGCGGCGCTATCCGGCCTTCGTAAAACCGGTTCCAGATGTTTCTTCCAACGATGCCCTGATTTGTCTGCTATATATGCTCATGCACCTCTTTTGCGGGAACCACTGAGGCCAAAAAAAAAATATGTGGGTTTCCGGTTTCTTCTTATAAAAACTTAGGTAGGGTAGGTCGGTTTTAACTTTTTTTTTTTAACTTTTTTTTATTTTTCCGAACAAGCGGACGCCATTTTGTTTAGTCAGTGCTTCCACATCCAAAGATAAATTTTCCTAATATTGCCTCAAATTTCAATTTTCCACAAACTTTTTCCTCTAAGTGGAAACACTTACAAGCATGATCCAATAAAAAAGTTTAGGGTCGGGATGTCGACGTCCAAAAGCTAGGTAGGGTCGGGAAACCGGAAACCCACATATTTTTTTTTTGGCCTGAGTATTTTAATTAAATACCATACAAAAGTAAATTCAAAAACGGTAAACAATTTGATAAGTGTTTATTCGACTAAAATCTAGTCGAAACGTCGAGTAAACACTGACTTTTCAGAATGTTCGCTGTTTTCGGATTGTATTGTCTTTCGCATGAAACGGATGGATTATAAATCTGTAGGACTAGGAACACATGCCCACTCCAGGAAAAATGCAAGACTAAGGCGGATATAATATACAAGGCAGCTGGCACAACAAACAACACAAACAGCATAACACAATACATTGACATTACAGCAACCATGCATCTTTAAAGAGCGATACTGATACCACTCTTTCACTTACAAAAAATACTTTCGAAATACATGTGGAAATTGAAAGAAAACAAACACGATTTCGACATAACTTGGTCAATACTAAAACATGTTGTTTTTATATGGGAGGATAAAAAAGATGTGATTTGTGTTTAGAGGAAAAACTCTGTATTTTGAAAGAACAAAATAAACAATTTTTTTCGGAAATAGGTTCAACCTGTATTCCTGTAATCATAAAAAACATTCCTAGTAAACAACGATGGCAGGAATCCATTTTTAAAGCAGCCCATTTTTCGAAATTTGTCATACAGCGACCTGATCATTCCTCATGGATAAAACAGGCTGTTGTGGCAACCTTCCGATGTAAAAAAATTATATATCCAGTGGCGTAGCCAAGGGGGGGCGACCGCCCCCCCCTCCCCAATCGCAAAAAAACCATTCTCTTAAAAAGGCTAAATCCGTAGAGAAATGGGGGTACACGTTACATGCTCGAAGCTGAAACTGATTAAGTACGTCTCGACTGAGGAAAAAGACGATATACTGGAGGAACTTGATGTGTAAAATCTCGTTAAAGCAGTTGTAGATATGGTTCCAAGAAGAATAGATTTAGTTTAGATTTACATGTATGCATTTAATATGTCATAGTTTGTCATAGCATGAATATTCTTCTCAGACTTATTCTGTAAAGTCTGTATCGTATATAAAAAAGCAACGCAATTTTGAGAATGCGGAAATGCTATCTCACAGAACCTAGAATGATTTAAACGCAACATATATATTGGGATCAGTTCTCCCCCCAACATCAAATAATAAGATGGTTGGCACTATATTTCCCATCCAACAAACCGACCTGATGTCATTTTCGGAAGATGGAAGATGTGTTAAATGCCAAACCCTAGCAGTTGTGTATAAACGCAAGAGCGATTTCTTATAAATCCGTGTTGATGTGGAGTAATGAGATTATTAATTCTTGTTGTTGTATGGCTCTGGGTCCGCACCTCCGCCCACCCCCTGTCGGGGCGGAGGCGAGGGGGGGGGGGAGTGGCGGAGGCGAGACCCCGTGCTGGCCTGCTGATCCGCAGGCACACGTAAAAAATAAAAATCTCACAACTTGTCAACAAGCTGTGTTCGCAACAGGCTTGTAGCAAGCTTGTCAACAAGTCGTAACAATGCTGTTATTTTATCAAGGTGCTACAAGGTTGTCACTCACAACTTGTTGACAAATTGCTGAATTGCAGGACGACTGATAACATGCAAGTTGTTGGAACAACTTGTAACAAAGTCTGTTGAGCTCAACAACCTTGTAGCCAGTGGCGTAACTACTATAGGCTCAGACCGGGTGAACCCAGGGGCCCCCAACCCAAATGGGGGCCCCCAGGCTTAGGCGATAGGGCAAAACATTGGCCAGGGCCTCTGATATGTTACAATGTCGTTTTATGACCATCAGAATTCTGTAAAATCTCTCCCCAAAGTCCAGGAAATGGCATTTCAGAGAGTCTAGATTCAAAAATTTTCCGGATGATCATGCCCTAGACCCCCTAGAAAACTCGTGCATATATGGTGCTCGACTCGTGCCTTTGGCACTTCTACTAGAGGGGCCTTCGAAAATTTTGAACCGGGGGCCCCTTGATATAAGGCCATGGGAATGAAAGTCATAGATTTGCGTCCGGATAATTTTGAAAAAACATGCGGGTTTTTTTCATTCATTATTCATTATTTTTTTACCATCCTTTTGGGTGGTAAATACAGAGATCAAAACACGAATTACCGTTTACGCCACGGAATTACATATATCTCGAGCTCACGCAGTTGCAGTACTGAAGATCTGTGTGCCAATTTCGCCATTTCGGTGAATATAATTTGGAATTTCATAGAATGTGGATACTGAGGACAAACACACTGCAATATGTTCATTTTATTGTAATCAATACACAATTTTATTGCTAATGTTATTGAGTTTTGCTTTATTTGTGAAAATAATGAATTTTTTTGTAAATAATGAACATTTTAGGCGGTAGCTTTTGAGGCATGCGGGCGGTGGACGCAAATCTATGACTTTCATTCCCATGGCCTAACGTTACGCCACTGCTTGTAGCAAGTTGTCAACAAGCCGTTGATAACTTGTCAACAAGCTGGGAACAAGCAGTGCGAACACATGCTGTTGACAAGTTGTTGGAACAGCATTGCTACAAGTCTGCTGCAGTTTGTTACAACTTTCGCGTTTGTACTTTTGTACGTGTGCACGCGAAACACGAGGATTACGGAGCAGGTAGTCCCGGCATGCTCAGAACAAAGATCTTTGGAAAAGACGAACAAAGACGTATTTGTAACAGGTGGGAAGTTTTTTTAATTGGTTACTGGTGAATCTATAAATTGGGTCGAATATTTCGTTGGAACATTTTCAATATATGTAGCAAAATGTCGCAATTAAACAATATTCTGTCTCGTATTGGCGAGTTTGGCCCGTTCCAAATACGTGTTTATCTTTTATTGAATTCCCTGGCCATTTTTAGATGTTTCCAAATGTATTTATTGGTATTTGTCGGGGACAAACCGCAATGGAATTGCCTAGTTGATGATCATCCTTTGGATACAAAAGAAAAATTTCCCTGTTTACAGAATGGTTCCTCGTGTGAAAATGTACAGTTTAGTGGTGAATTCACGTCGATCGCAAGCGAATGGCGGCTCATTTGCGACGAAGAATACAAGAGGAGCCTCGCCAGTGCAATAGTTATGGTGGGCTGTCTTGTTGGCGCTGTACTGTTTGGTGGAATGGCGGATAAACGGGGAAGAAAATCGACAATTATTCTGTTGTATTCAATCACTTCAATCAGTTGTGTTGCCAGTGGGCTGGCTCAGACTTACCGACAGTTTGTGCTATTCAGATTTATCACAGCTGTCATGTTGAATGGCAGCAGTACTGCTGTATTTGTGCTCATTTCTGAAACTGTTGGACAAAGCTCAAAGGGTATGTTGGTACATTTATGCCCTATGGGGACGTAGCGAAGGGAGGGTGTATGTAGGAAGTGTAACACCCTCTCTCCCCAACATGTACCCCTGCAGAAATTTTTGGAATTTCCCCTGCCCCTTCACAAATTAAAAAAAAAAAATTGACCCCTTGGAAATTTTTTTTTTTAAAAATTTGACCCCTTCGGAAATTTTCCTTTTTACAATACCCCTTGTAAATTTCAGACCCCCTTCGGAAAATCTTGTCAACAGGGGGGTGTGGATGGGCCCCTTGTTTTTGATAACACAAATTTATTGCTTGTCAAATGTTTGTATATGTCATAATCTTCAAAACCACTCTTGGAAATGCCATTACAGAGGGTTAAAATTTCAAAACATTCATGCACAGATGCCCCCGGACACCACATATCAGAATATCAGAACCCCAAGTTTGTGTGATCAACCTCGGCCTCCGGGCTTGATTATTATTCTCCATGTCATGCTCAACCTCATTCAGTAAAGGCCTATATTTCCATTCAGGAAAATTGTCAGCATCTCATGAGATTTTGTAAAATGTGATTGGTCAACACATTTTACGTCAAAAAAAAATTTTGAAGTTGAAAATTTTCAACTTATTTTTGAAATTTTTCTTGAATGGAAATGGGCCTTTATAATTGTTAATATTTCAATATTTTAGATATGCTACTGACAGCTTACCAGGGTTTCTACTCAATTGGCTATGTAATATTGAGTTTGATTGCCTATTTCATTCGAGACTGGCGATATCTGACGATGACAGTGTCATTTCCGATTGTATTTTGTTCAACGTTTCTTTTGCGAAATGGTCTTTGCGAATCCCCTCAGTGGCTGGTGGAAAATGGGCGAATTGAAGAGAGCAAGCAGCTGTTGAGAGAAATTGCAAAAACAAATGGAGCCGACATCTCGGAGACATTGCTTGAAAAGCTGTCCAACGATGTGCCCAAGGCTAACCTGAGAACTAACCAAAATAACACAAGTGTATTTGCACGACCAGGTTATGTTAAAAAGGCATTAATTTTGTCTGTAATTTGGCTATTCCTTTCAATGATGTACTCTGGTTTATCATTTCTCTCTGGCAGCCTGAGTACTAACAAATACTTGAGTTTCGGCTTATGTGGATTAGTTGAGATCCCTGCTTTGTTACTGAGCATGTGGATTATAAAATCTGGCAGAAGAATACCATTACTTACCCTTGCTCTGTTTGGTTCCTTAGCGTGTTTGGTATGTGGATGGTTACAGGGCGGTGACCAGTCACAAGGTGGTTTCTTCATCATGGCATTGGCCTTACTTGGAAAATTTGCTGTTGCAGCTTGCTACAACATAATCTATATATTTTCAGCAGAACAATTTGGTGCATCTGTACGGAGCTTTTCCATGGGTATATTTTCAACCGCAGCTAGTATAGGTGGTGTTTTGGCCCCACTGGTTATAGGGTTGGAGGTGTATGATAAGAGAATTCCTATGCTTAGTTTTGGTATTGGTGCTATACTAGCTGCTATATTTGTAATGACTTTGCCAGAGACTGTGAAGGTTCGTAAACCTCACAAAAAGACAAGTTAATGAGATTTAGGGAAGTGAATAATTAAGCTGCAGAGCTTCCCCATTGACAAGTAAAATTGTGTGGCGTTAGACAAGTAAAAAAAAAAGTAGGGCGCATGTGCCTCAATGGGTTAACTAGATACATTTTTGGTTAAACCCATTAAGCTGCAGAGCTTCCCCATTGACAATTAGTAAAATCGTCTGATGTTAGACAAGTAAAAAAATAATTAGGGTGCATTGCGGCTCAATGGGTTAATATTAAATAATTAATAATTTTCAATTTAATATATGTTAGATAATATAATTTAATATATATTTCAGTATAATATAATGATCCCTTAATTTAACCCATTTAGTTGTGTTGCATACCAATGTGTCACATAGATTAAAATACTTCAACAATGTTCAGTGGATTCTATACGAGTGGATGGTTAATATGTGGTACCGGTGGTCCGGTATGTCACCTTGGCTATAGAGCTCATTCTGGTGATTGTAATGCTTGGCTAGAAATTAACATATGTCATATACATGAAAACGAGGCTCTATATAGCCAAGGTGATGTACTTTCCAAATTAAAGGGTATATTGGTTAACCCATTGAGCACCAGTGCTCTCACCTTGACTAGTAAATCGTCCGGTGTTAACAGAGTAAAATAATAAAGTGGATTGCATTGTAACTTGAAGGGTTAATTTATGAAATAAGCAATTATTCAATCACACAATTATTCTAACTGTGAATAAATATTAGCATACAATCATTTTTTTCGTAAAAATTATTTTATTTCAAACATTAAGTCTAGCAGAAACCTTTGTACTGAAGTCTATATAGTGTCTCTGCATGTTGATAAATATTATATTTATTTACATGTACTTTTCTTACTTGTTATATCTAACCCAACAAATAAATAAAACACTACAAAAACAAGAAACTCAACAGTACTTAGCATCTTAGATAATTCAATATAAATAAATAACTGGGTCATTCCAGAAACTATCCATAGCTTCCCCACAGAAAGTTAACCCTCCTATCCCCTTCGGATGTACTATTATCAGAAACAAATCCCCCCTCCACTTCAGAAATTTCCTCTGTGAGGGGAGTGCAGATCTTTTCTGGAAAGACCAATTTGTGCTTTTTTAATTAAAAGACAAAATATACTGAGGCTATATGTATGAGCGACAAGTCAGTTGGCATAGTAAATGACCAAATAGTTGGAGCAGACTGTTGTGTTATCCATAGAGAATGTTCAAATTTGTCAATTGTATGTAATGAATTATTATGGAAAAACTTTTTTAACTTTGCCAAGCTTTGTGGCTGAGTGTGAAACTTTTTAATGCAAATATTTAATTGAAAATATTTTATTGAAAAAACTGTTAGTTATTTTTATTGCCAGTTTTTTGGTTATAATGTAAAATGAATTATGCCTAGTGACTTAGGTTTTAAGATGTAATTTGTAATTTATTTTTACTATAGTTTTAGTGAATGTAAAGCATTTAGATCTATGTGTTATAAGTGCTATACTGTATAAGCTTGTAATAATAATAATAATAATTCAACTTCTTTGAACACTTTATGGGATCAGAATCGAGCCAATACAGCCTTCTGGAAAGTACCAACCAGTACCAGCCATGGTTATAGAGCCTTATTTCCATGATTTCAAGAGACATTGATGTTAGAGGCAGTCATTAATTCCTATTGCTGATGACACAATCATTAATAGATCTAATTCATATTCACTGATATAACTGTATGGTTTTGTAAATGTGTCATCTGTAACAGGATAATGGGCTCTTAACCCAATACCTCGATCACAAAAACAAAAGCTCCATAGCCAAGAACGAGCACTTTCCGGAAGGATGTATTATGACTATCCAACAGTGGCATGATTGGGCAATCACTGATAGCTAACTAATAAAAAGTAATTATGAGTTAGAAATGTCCAGCATTAGTGTAACAATCAATGTTCTAAATAATGAATTATCGCTTCATATGTTAGAAGCAGTATAACCGTGTTGGGCACTTGTCGTAGCAAGTGCGTCCACAGTCCACCGTAAAATGCTATCCAACCCTCCTCCTTTAGGATCATCCTTGCTGTTTGCGTTACGGAACTATACCTCTCTCTGCCTAGGACCTCGTTAGACTGCTGCCGCAACCTCGTTCGCAACACCTCGTGCGGGTAACCAATGACAGCTGCCGTTGACTTCGATAGGGTTGATGCTATGACGTAAGTGGAGAAATAAAACGATTTACTGCTGTCTCTATTATAAAACTTGTTGATCTTAATTTTCATTTGCTCATAAATAAGGAAATTTATAACCGTCTCGCCAATTCCCAAATATGAAGCAGTTAGGCCACAATAAAACTTCCTTATGCCCTCTTTCTTATAAATATTCTGTATTGTCCTCCATAAACCTTTCTGATTGCCCCCATAACGCGAGCATTCTAACTGCAGTCTCGTTTTTAAAAACCACACGGGATTTGTCATAGTACATGTTGTAAAGCCAGCGACAACCGAAGAAGCTACAGGCAAAATTGCGCTGTCATCTTTCAAGTTTCCTGTTGACAACAAGAAATGTTTGCTGTTTGAATAGACTGCGAAGTAGATAGCCCTTGATGGCGCTATGCCGAGTAAATGTAGCTCCAAACCACGAAAAAGCGATGGCCACCCTTCGGATTTTATCATGTACCGCATGTACGAGAACACAGCACTATATGGTTTAGATTGAGTGCTGATAACCGCTTGGTTTGAACCTGCCAAATTAATATTGCCATAATTCACTTTTTCTAAACGGTATCCAGACGATTGCAGTCTTGTTTTAATCACATCAAACGGGGATGTTAAAACAGCGCCAACTGCTCCCCCTAAACCTCCGGCAACAAAGTGATTTACTATTGAAAATTGTTTTCTTTTCGGCTTCTCGCTGATAGACATTTCATATCTTCTTCAGGTTTATACTGTATGGTTTTCCACGCGAGTGCTGCACGCATTGTTCGTGGGAGGGGGCGTAGGGGAGGTGCGACCACTGAGTGAACTATAAAGTATTTATAAGGAATTTATAAGGACTTCTGGTTCAAATATAGGAGAGAGCCGTGGGTGAAACATTCTCTCATTTTTCTACACATTGTACCGTCGTTTGCGTTTAATCGGCGAACAGCAACAGATACATTTCCATCTGTGGTTAATCTTCGATATTTTACAAAAATCCATGCAAACTCAAAACGAAAATGAACATGGTGTTTTTCAATAGCTTTCCATAAAAAATTGCAAAATTTCACGTGAGCATAGAAAATCTTGAAGGAAATCCAGCAGCCTAATTCAATTTAAAGAGCCTGTTCGCAGGCTAGAAATCCAGTGATGGCAAATTTCCTCGCGTGGTACCCGCGTGAGATTACAGGAGGGGAAATATTTTTCTGCAGGTTAGAATGACTCCGGGGGGAGTG
Organism: Paramuricea clavata; assembly: GCA_902702795.2. Lineage (NCBI taxonomy): Eukaryota > Metazoa > Cnidaria > Anthozoa > Malacalcyonacea > Plexauridae > Paramuricea > Paramuricea clavata. The sequence goes on from CACRXK020006069.1 coordinate 18,416, forward strand.
TCTTGTCGTACACAACAATGGTGGAACGAAAAGACATTTCATTGTCAACCTTTATGGTTTTAAATGTAATTTTTGGCCCTTCTTCGTCGAAGAAATGAGTTGAAATGGACGGTGCGTATATTTTAAGAATTCTTTAACTTAAAGTTGTTGTTATTTAGAGAGAAACCGAGCCGTTTATTGAGAAATTGTTAGCCAAAGACCTTGTGTAATATTTAGAAAATCCCGGATTAAATTGGCATTTTGTTTTTAATATAGAAGAAAGCACAACAGCCTCGCTTCAGGCTAGAGTGCAAGAGCTAGAGGGAAAACAAAATGAACTGCTGTCAACAATTGAAGTTAGAGAACATGAGTTTGGCAAAAAGAGAGCTCAATTTAAAGAGATATTTCTTCAGAAAGAAAGTAAGCTTTTTAAACCTACGTTTTTATTTCTTTGTCTTTAAATGTAATTCGTTTTATAGTTTAATGTATTAAATATCTTAAATATCATAATTGCATTGCATTGTGAAAATGGTTTTGTAAACAAAAAAGTTTTTATGTTATGCAAATTTGTAATGGCCATTTGTAAGTTAATGTTAATAATGTATACACCCCTACTCACTTTCTTTAATTAAAATTGTTCCATAAATTAAGCTGAGTTCCCTGGCAATCAAGATGGGTTCTGACTTGCTTGATTTTTGCCTTATCGGTAGACAATCAGAATGGGTAGAATTATGTCAATTATCTATGTTTCCGATTGTCTAAAATCGATTGTTGAGAAAATACGCACTTTAAAAATTGTATGCATCGCATGTTGATACACATTGCGTTTTAATGCAATATGTTAAATTAGTGTGTGAAGCGTGCCATTTATTAACTGTTTTAACCGTTCTAACTAACCATTGAGCTAGAGGCCAGCTATATACATGAACTTGTGGGTTAGAGCTTGGCAACTGTGCTCAGTTGGTTAGAGCGCCGCACCGGAATCACAAGGGCACAGGTTCAATTCTGCCAGAGGGCCCATGTACAGTACATGTAGTCGCATCTAATAAATTTATAAAATTTCAAAATTTCCATCTACGACACCAGCTGATTGACTCTTTTTTACTAACATAATTACAGCAGAGCTCAATGACGAAGTGACAAAGTTACGAATTGCTCGTGAAGAGAATGCAAAGTTACTGGCCGATTTACAGAATGTTTCGGCAGAACGAGATGACCTCAAGACTGCCGTGTTGATTGCAGAGACATCCAGTGATGATAAAGAAACAGCAATGAAATTTAAATATCAAGAAGAGATTGCTTCTCTGAAGGCGATCATGCATGGTAAGTTCATGTGTGGTCTAGCTAATGCACCCCCCTGGAATGTTAGGGCTTAGAACATATCTCCCTAAATGGCTATCACTTTTAATACAGCAGAAAAAAATGTAGGCACAAACAAACATTAAAATTAACTGAGTCACTTTGCAGGGTTTTTTTTCAGGATTTTCTCTTGGGTCCGTTTTTGCAGCGAAGATTGAGTTTAGCTGAACAGCTGGGGTGGCTGCACCCCCCCCCCCCTACCGGGGGCTGACACTTGTACTCAATAAATGTAGTTGAGATGGAATGTTTTAAAGCAGGGGCACTGAGGGACACTATAAACTGGTTAAAGATGGTGAATGCATAGTTTTTCTTGTGTTGTGAGATGAATTCCAGCCATTTTTTCTTAATTGTCGGGTTTCCAACTGAAAACTAATTTCCACACGTCACAAATTTAACTCAAACAACTTCATTTTTACTGCACTGAAACTTTGGTGAGAAGATTGAGTTTCAAAACTCAATTCAAGATTGAGTTTTTGGGGCCGTTTAACAGCCCTAAAAAATCCCTGAAAAAAAACCTGCTTTGGTCAATTATTTGACCTTTCCCGCGAGGTGGTGTTCATGAATTTACAAAATATCTCGGGGAGGTGTAAAACAACCTCAGTGGATATTTAGAAGTAGAAGTTGTAGTAGAAGTAAAGGTTGAACAAAAGAAAATACTCTGCTGTTCGTTTTCGTCAGATGCAGTTCAGGACACGAGACAAGATGCAAAGGAGAAATACGAGGCTGAACGTATGACGCTGGTGGTAGCCAATCAAGAACAAGAGAAGAAACTAGCCAAATACAAAGCACAAATTCGAGAACTAAAATCAAAACAACAACAACAGCAGCAGCAACAACAACAGCAGCAGCAGCAACAACAACAACAACAACAGCCACTACAGGAAGATAATAACGACGGATTGTTTGATGTGTTGCCACGGAAACAACATGCAAGTACACCAGAGCCTATTGCAGAGACCGATGAAAATCTTGAAAACAGCATGAAGAAGGTAATTATAACAGATTATCTATTTTTAAGTTGGGTTTCCTCCGGGTGCTCCGGTTTATTCCCACAGGGAAAGTTGGCAGGGCGGGTCAAGATAAACATAGTTAGGAATTAGGTAATATCTCGAGTGTAATAATCGGTACATGTATACAATTTACTCTCAAAATTTTTATCTAGTATGTACATCTGTAGTGTATGATTTTTAAAATATTGCCCAACTCTACTAGTCTATGATTTCACTTTTGCGATTTAGCTCACAAAAATGAGCTGCATCAAGAGAACTTGAAAAAATATCCAATTTCATGAATGTTGGATTTCTTACTATAATTTTTTAAGGCTCAAGAAGATGCTGAAACATTAAGATCTATTGTGATGCCACTAGAAGAGGTAATTTATATACAACCCTATTAACCTAGCCTGCATAGCAGGTGCTATTGTGGGGAGGGTGGGAGAAGGTGGGGGGAAGACAAAGGCGAGAGAGCGAGGGAAAATGGGTGTGGCAACCGTTTTGCCTCGCTCTCTTTCTCTCGCCTTTCTCTCGCACCTGCTACACAGGCTACTATTAACCCCTTTTAACCCATTCAGCTCCAGCGCTCTCCCCTTGATTGGTAAAATTATCTGGCATTAGACAGAGTAAAATAATATAGTAAGGGGTAGGGGCACATGTCATGGGTGTATTGCAGCTTAATGGGTTAACAAGATGCACTGGCAGATTATTATTTCATTATTAACCCATTAATGTGCACCACTCTCCTTTGACAAGTAAAATTATTTTACTTGTCAAACCTTTTATACCTCAATTAACCATTAATGTGCAACAGCCCTGGATTGAAATATAATTGTTTAAATTTAGTCCTTTTGTTTTGCTCCATATCTTGGGTTTTTCAAGAGATTTTCATTTTTTGTTTTTATTAGATAAAAGTATGGTTTCTTGTGCAATTAGTGAAAAGAACATGCACGAGTGAGTTTTTCAAAGACTATCAAGTATCAAATCCGAAGTAGAGTGCAATTTGAAGTCTTTGAAAAACTCACGAGTTAATGTTTTTTCAAATTGCACCAGAAACCATACTATTACTTCTTAATAACATACATGAAAAAATTATGCAGTCACTCGTAAAAACTCCTAAATGTTTGTTTTTTGTATTATTTTTTCTGGAAATTGCTGTATCTTATTGGCTATCTTTAATAACAAAGATCTATGTAATTGCTGTATCTAATGGACCTATTCCCTAATGAACAAAATTTTGATCTAGACAAACATTTCATCACAGCTTGAAAGAGCATCACAAAATTAGTAATATTCCGAAGTTTCGTTGCGAAATGTTGTAAAATACGGATAATATAGCCCTGCGAAGGTTGCCGTTTTTCAGTCATTTCGTATTACGCACGGGAAATTGATACCGCTTTCTGAAAAAAGGTATCAATTTCCCGCGCGTAATACAAATTTTGTGATGCTCTTTCAAGCTGTGATGAAATGTTTGTCTAGATCAAAATTTTGTTCATTAGGGAATACAGTAGGTCCATTAGCTATCTTTGTTATCGGTTCATATCAGAAAGCTTAAATAGTCAATGAAATTTGCACTGTATTTCTTTTTTTTGCACATGTATTTCGAAAAAATTGCCCAGCTCTTAGCGAATCAGAATTGAGAAATGTTTTCGTGTATATTATAATTATATATGAACTAAAATTTTGTAGGAAATCGCCTCGTTGAAATCAAAGCTAAGGAATGCAAATGAAAAAATAAGTGTTTTAGAAACCAAACAAGAAAAGAAATCTGTAAAGGTGAGATATTTATATCATCACAATGTAGTGTATGAAAGTAAGTATTGCTTTTATACCAACAGAACGACTGCACGGTGAAAATAACTAATCTGTCCTTCACTAGCCATCACGGACTGACCAGACGCATGAAATGTCACGTGGAAATGAAGATATGGAAGAAAAGGTACTCTCAACTACTTTTACTTCAATTTCATGGGGTTCTTTTTCGAGGGGGGGGGGCAGCTGTAGCCTTAGTATCATGGCTAATCACGCTTTATTTTACAAATAGAGCTTGACATGATGATTTATACTGAAAATTCCATCCACCCGCATTTAAGGAAGGGAAAACAGGTCCTGATACTCAGGCTGGGGGGGGGGGTGTTATCCAGTTGATCTCGGAATTAGGAAAAGGCCTGGCACTAGTTGTAAAATAGAAATCCATTTCTGGTTTAAAAGTACTCAATATCTCATCAACGATATTAGATTTCTATCTCAAATTTGTCCCAGACATTCATATCTCTGTGCAAGACACAGAGACAAAGTTTCAAACAGTTTCACAAAAGAATCAGGGCATGACAAGTGATTAAACGTACGAAACTGGATTTTTATTCTGTTGCTAGTAGTCCTTTTGCCCACCTGGATAAATGCTTTTGGCTCATTTCCACACAAGAACAATTTCCACGGTCAGAAAGTTTTCCGAAAATATCGTTGTTAAAAGTTGAAAATTTTCAACTTTGAAAATTTGTAGAAATGGGCCTTAATTCTCGGATTCTCCATTAGCCATTCCAAAGTTGATGAGAGGACTGAGGACGAATGTTAAAAAGTGCCCGCCTTAAGAAATGAACCAAATCACTAAAAAGACCACCTCAAAATTAGCAAGCATGCAAAGTTTGAAGAATGAAGACATTTACATGAATACCCCTTACGAAAATCGCGATATTTACTATGAAATGTACTGCAATTTTTGTTTTTGGCACGCGTGTCGTGTTTTCGAAAGCTTATTATTCGAAGGGTATTCATGTAAACGTCAAACTTTGTATACTTACAAATTTTGAGGTGGTCTTTTTAGTGATTTGGTTCATTTCTTAATTTTGGCACTTTTTAACACTCGTTCCCAGTCCACTCATCAACTTCGGAATGGCTAATTTCTCCCACTTATGAATTTTTCTCATTCCTGTAGATAAAAGAATTAAGTCAGTATTTAGAAGCAGAACGATCAGCCAGAACAGATCTTGAAATGTTCGTAGCGGTTTTAAACACACAAAAGGGTATGTGCCGAGATACTGCATGTATGTGCAGAGTAGAAATTAAAATTAACATCCTTATACCTATTTTGTGTGTGTTGGTGTTATGTAGTCAGGTGAATATGATGTTTGTGATGTTACTCTGAGTGTAAATCCACACCGGGAAAGCTGAAAAGTTTGCTTGGCCACGGTGGGAATGGACCTTTCACCTTTTGACTAAAATTTAGATTTCAAAAAGTCTGGACAAAAATTTTATCACAGCTTGAAAGAGCATCTCAAAATTAGTAATATTCCGAAGTTTCGTTGCGAAATCTTGTAAAATGCGGATAATATAGCCTTGCGAAGTTTGCAATTTTCAGTCATTTTGTATTACAAACGGGAAATACATACCCTTTTTCCGAAGGAGGTATGTATTTCCCGCGCGTAATACAAAATGACTGAAAATGGCAAACTTCGCAAGGCTATATTATCCGCATTTTACAACATTTCGCAATGAAACTTTGGAATATTACTAATTTTGTGATGCTCATTCAAGCTGTGATAAAATTTTTGTCTAGACTTGTTGAGATCTAAATTTTAGTCAAAAGGTGAAAGGTCTATTGAACCCGCGACCTTTGGGATACTAGTCCAATGCTCTTCCAACTGAGCTACGAGGTCAAGTCGGTTCGAGGTCAACGGTTCGAGGTCAACAGCTAACTTTTCAGCTTGCCCAGTGTGGATGCACACTCAGAGTAACATCACAAACATTCTTACACCTGTATTTCAATTTGTTGTTAAATTTCAATCCTTAAAATGACATCACAAATCAATGATTTGAAGAATTAGAATTACGGATTGCAATTTAGATTGATTTAAAGGGAAATGGTATTCTTTCATTTGAAAAAAAATGTTTCCACAAATTTCAGGTGTTCTGCAGGAAGATGCTGAAAAACTCCGGAAAGAACTTCACAATGGTTAGTTGAATTTTGTAGTTATATTTGCTTGGTTATATTTATATGGTATGGTATGGTATGGAATGGTATGGCATGACATGGTATGGTTTGGAATGATATTGTATGACCTGATATGGTATGGTTGATATGGTATGATGTGGTGTGGTATTTTATAGCATGGTGTGATATGGTAGAGTATAGTATGACGTGGCAATGCATCCCATAAAATGGTGTGGTATGGTATGGTATGGTACAATATGGTATGGTATTTTATAGCGTGATATGACATGGTGTGGCATGACATAGCATAGATGGTTTTAAGTACTATTTAAAAAACGAGCAGGAGTGTTTTATTAGGTTTAAAGCCACGAGCGCGCAGCGCGAGTGGCTTTAAACCTAATAAAACACGACCTGCGAGTTTTTTAAATGGCTTCAAAAACGTTTGCATAATAAGTCAAATCTGAATGTGAAAAATCTTTATATAAAAATCTTTATATAAAAATCTTTATATAAAAATCTTTATATAGTTTGCATAACAATGGTCTTTTGTTAAAGTGTTCTTTAGCTGGTATAAAGACGTATGCACGTGACTAATTTCTTACTCAAGATTGGATAATTGCTTCATGAATTATTAATGATTTTTGAAGTATGGTTATCGAATGTATTGTGGCTGTATTTATTTATATGGTGAACGTAGATATTTTTGAAATAGTTTATTCCAACCGTGTCTTTGATTTCTTCTAGTTTGTAGATTACTCGAGCAAGAAAAAGAGGAACACATCGCGTTGAAAGACACTTGGGGCATGGCCAATGATCGCTTTTTAGAAACACAACGTGCACAGAAAGTTGAAATGGATAAAATTAAAAAACTTTTGACAACCGAACAACTTCAACTTTTAGGCGAAGACCCCAAGGATAAAAAAGACACCGTTGAACTATTGACGCCTCCATCGCCTTCGAGCGCCAAACGATTTTTGAATCGTAAAATGAATAAAGGCACAAACAAGAAAGAGAATATTAAAGCAAGAAAATCTGGTTCGTCTGAACCTAGACGATCGCTTGCGAGCCTTGTCCAAAGAAGTCCCAAGTCGAACAGTCTGCCTTCTACACCATCGTCAATTTTAGATGTAAGTACCTTATTGTATTTAAATTTACCACCATTTGCGAAGCATTTTTGTATCTGCGCGTAGCGCAGATATATTGCTATCGCGTCAGTCAGTAAAGTAAAGTAAAGTAAAGTAAAGTAAAGTTAAGTAAGTTAAGTTAAGTTGTTAAGTCCGTCAGCCTTGTTTTGAAGACCTGTTCGCAGGAAAGACACTTGGGGCATGGCCAATGATCGCTTTTTAGAAACACAACGTGCACAGAAAGTTGAAATGGATAAAATTAAAAAACTTTTGACAACCGAACAACTTCAACTTTTAGGCGAAGACCCCAAGGATAAAAAAGACACCGTTGAACTATTGACGCCTCCATCGCCTTCGAGCGCCAAACGATTTTTGAATCGTAAAATGAATAAAGGCACAAACAAGAAAGAGAATATTAAAGCAAGAAA
>CACRXK020006070.1:0-26228 GCA_902702795.2 Paramuricea clavata
GGCCGGTTGTTCAAAGCTGGGCTGCTTAACCCTAGGTTAACCTAAAATTCAAAGCAAACTTTCCAACAGCCTGTTTATAAATTTGGAAATATTTCTTTAGAAATCTTGTCTGAATCAGTAGGAGTTTTCTTCTCTGAAGTTTTGAAATAAACAGACGTGCAGAAATACATCAACTAAAACAGCTGGTAAAATTTTAACTCCAAGGGTTAGTGCTTAGCTTTCACACATACCTCGCCGTGTAGAGGTTGTAATTTAGTATTCATGTCTCTCAACGTCTTCTCTGCTCCTTCTTGCCATTTATAAGCACGATCAACTTTCCTATTCAACCTCTCGTAGTCCTCACTGGGAGGGACCCCCTCCATGATATTACCAGGAGGGGTAGATGGGGGCCGGGGGCGACTCTCAATAGCCTCCTCTAGTTCGGCTACGTGTTTATTAAGGTTCGTTAATCTGCTGTCAAAGTCAGCTAGACCTCGAACTCCCAAGTTATTGGAGTCGTCTAACATTGCGAAAATTTCGTTCCTTGCCTGTAAAAAAATACAATGAATATTTATTAAGTACAATTAATAATAAGATAGCTAGATTATAATCATGGTCTCAGCTTATTGTAAAATACTATCTACACTGGAACACCGCCTTGACACAAACCAAGGCATCTTATTGTAGAATACTACCTACACTGGACCAACACGTTTGAGATATTTTTTCAGGTAGTTCAGACACAAACCACGACAGCTTATTGTAGAATACTACCTACACTGGACCTCCACGTTTGAGATATTTTTTCAGGTAATTCAAACACTACCCATAGCAGCTTATTGTAGAATCCTAACTACACTGGGTCATTACGTTTTAATTTTCATTATCAAGCCTTACTTGTTCGACGGCTTCCTGTGTCTGTGACGTCACACCGGAGATCGCCTGTTGTAACGTTGCCACGGCAACAGCCAACTTCTCGTGAAGTTCATTACATTTATCCAAAGTTTGTTCATTCTGAGTTTGTCTTGAGACGATCTCTGCATGAAGCACTTCTTCAAACGCTTTCTTGCCTGCTTCGATCTCATGTTCTAATAATGTTATACACTCGTTCATTTTTGTAAGGCTTTGATCCTCGTGCACCTTTGTCAACTGAAAGAGAAATTTAATTATCTCATAAACAATTTTCACATATTTCATGCTTGCTCTGCATATATATATATGGCCCATGCCTGCAAATCATTATTTTACACAGCAAAAAACGCCCAGCCTGCAACAATGTTGTTGAAAACAGGCCTGAACAATACTCTGCTGCCCATATTGTTCTTGGTTGTTAACAATATTGTTCAGCATTGTTCAGGCTGACAATGTCAATGCTGAACAATTTGTTAACAACCAGGAACAATACGGGCAACAAAATATTGTTCGAGCTTGTTTTCATCAACATTGCAGGCTTGGCGTTTTTTGCTGTGTATTTGGAAGGGCAGAACAAAAATTGGTCGGACATTTATCAATTTTTCTCTGACAATGGAAAAAGTCGATTCTTTTTTTAAAATTAGCAAGATGTATTTCGGCTGGTTAGGTTAGTCCGCACTGCAATGCATCTAAAACTGCGTATATATCTACCAGTCCTAACCCATCAGTAAATTATGGTTCAAGTTATATATAAGTTTCAATTTCTACCGTGTTATACGCAAGTGATGTAGATGTATAACTGTGAAACTCATCAATAATTCATGAAGAAAATACAAAAGAAATTAATGTTTAATCAATGTTTGTAAATCGGATAAAGATTTGTCCTGATTTACATAAACTTCAGCTTTGATTTTCTCGGATTAGACAATGTCTATTTTTAAAATTACTTCACCAATGAGCTAATAAATTGGGTCGTTTTTTAAGCACGTTAAAACATTCGCATCCGATCTTTATCTGATATACAAACTCTCGCCTTTGGCTCGAGTTTGTATACCAGATAAAGATCGGCTGCTCATGTTTTAACTTAGTACTTGTGAAACTCATTAATAATTCATGAAGAAAACACAAAAGAAATCATGAGCGCGAAGGAGTTTGTATATCTGATACAAAATCATGCTGATTGACATAAACTTTAAATTTAATTATGATTATTTTATTTTTAGTTAGTAGTTTAGTTAGTAGTTTAGTTGGTAGTAAAGAATGAGTTTAAGTACCTCGACACTGTTAACTTTCGCAATCTGAACAGTTTCTTCTCGGGGTGAGGTTCGAGTCGAAGCCCGAGGTGAGCCAGACCTGGGCGAACCAAGTGACAGTCTGCGGGAGGACACACGGGGGGAGTGTCGTGGGGACATTGGCAAGTGGCTTGACTGGTAACTGTCGCGTCCACTCTGCATGTGAATGGATTAGTTTTAATTTGGTTGCACGTTAGTTGGTTAGATTGTTAGATTTTATTTCATTTCATTTCATTTTATTTTAATGGTTTTGTTTGTGGAAACACCACGTAAATTAATTACTGCAAAGCTTTCGATCCGTAAGCCCGGATCTTCATCAGTGCTAATAATATGAAGATCCGGGCTTACGGATCGAAAGCTTTGCAGTAATAAATTTACGTGGTGTTTCCACAAACAAAACCATTATATTTTATCGCCATGCAAACATACAAAGAACTCTATTTTATTTTATTTTATTTTATTTTATTTTATTTTATTTTATTTTATTTTATTTTATTTTATTTTATTTTATTTTATTTTATTTTATTTTATTTTATTTTATTTTAGAGTCCCAAATTAAGTCCTACCCACACATTACATTAGACAGATTTGGATCGAGGACGCGGACGTCAAAGACGACGTGAAAATGGCGTGTTGTGTCCATATATGGATATGCCACGCCATTTCGACGCCATTTTCACGTCGTCTTTGACGTCCGCGTCCTCGATCCAAATCTGTCTAACGACATTGTAAAACAATAGAATCAGGGTTACAAACTTTAACAAAGCTACAGCACAAAAATACAACACACGATCAATGCGTTCCAAAGTCAACTACCTTAAGAAGAAGAGAGCTGAAAAATGCAAAGAAGGTCTGGTGGAAAATGACCAAGATTTAAGATTTAGCAGAGAATAGGAACAGGTACAATAAACCATTGAGATCATAGCAATTGGCCAAAAGCTGTTGCGATCTCTGATTCCCAAGTCACAGAATATATATTGACTATACCGTATCATGTATGTGATGCTAGAGATGTGAAAAAGTTTTTAAAATTTAATAAAAATACAAAATCTTACCTTAGCATTTTGCCTCATGTTTTGCAATTCTTCGGCCAAATGCATTTTCACAGAGTCAAGGATTTTTTCCATCTCATGACGGACAGATTTCTCAAAGGCTAACCTGGATGTCTGCTCTTCATGGAATCTCTGGATTTAAATATAGATGAACACAAACGTTACAGGGTTCGTAGTCTCCAAGACCAAACATATTCAAAGACTTTCAAAGATTTTTTCTGCCTATTGTCAAAGACTTTTCAAAGACCTTTGAGAGCAATCAGCTGTCGATGTATATAAGCACCCTTTTTCCAAGTACTGTAATTAATCCCGTCAAATCACATCCTAAAATACACTTTTTCGTCCATATTTGCGAAAATCATGCTTCAATCAATCTATTTTATTAGCTAGGAAGTTGTATAATCAAATACTCACTAAAGAATTTAAAGACTAATTTAAAGACTTTCTTCGCTTTTTCACACAATTCAAAGACTTTTCAAAGCCTTAATGCCCTGCATTCAAATTTAAAGACTTTCAAGGATTTCAAAGACCGCTACGAACCCTGCGTTAATTTCTACAGGGTGTATAAAAAAACGAGATCTTTAGAAATCATGAACTGCCTTTGCCAGTATATGCAACTACCTGAAAATATATAAGGAGAATTTCGACGTAACTCCAGACGAAGGGCCTTCGCTCGAAACGTCGAAATTCTCCTTATATTTTTCAGGTAGTTCCATCCTTACCAACGAAAGCTTGTTGTTTAGAAATTTTTTTTCAATGAAGTTATTGTTGGAATTTGAATGCATAGCAGTATGCTGAATGTACGCGAGCGTAAAACAGAAGAGAAGTGAATTTTATACAGGGTGCGATACTTCGCGTACTTACGTACTGGAGGTACGCCATTATTACTGTCTGGTACTTCTTTGTTTTCAACCACGTACCACGTAGGTACGCCGAACTTTTGCTATCTGCGTACTTATTTTTTCCTGGTACCACATGACCTTTCCACGTCCAAGGTATTCAATACCGTAATTTAGTTGGTATATCATGTGTCTGAGATGTCTTGGCATGAAACATGATTGCACTGATGGCACTAAGAAACGTTGGAGTCGGTTGTTTGAAATAGCAAAACACCCTTTTCAAATAGCAAAACTCCCTTTTCAAATAGCAAATCTCCCTTTTCAAATAGCAGAACACCCTTTTCAAATAGCATAACTCCCTTTTCGAATAGCAAAACACCCTTTTCAAATAGCAAAACACTTTTTTCAAATAGCAAAACTCCCTTTTTCAAGAATAACAAATTTCATCTGAGCTTCTTCTCTCAACTGCATTTCAAGAAATTATTGGGGAGGGGGCAATTCACCACATTGTCTCTCCCCCCCCCCGACCCTCTCCACAACTCACCTTTTCAAGAATAACAAATTTCATCTGAGCTTCTTCTCTAAGCTGCATTTCTCTCTGAAGTGCTTTCTTGTTCGTTTCCTCAGTGAGTTCAGCCATCTTGTAGGTCATTTTACTTTTCTCCACTTCGTGAACGTTGTCTTTTTCTCGCATGTTTAAACTTGCTGTGTGGCTCACTTCCTGATACTTTGTCTCTAACTCACGTACGGCAACCTGCACCTTCTCCACGCTGTATAAAAGTTAACAAAAAAATATGTGAAACTCTTTGGTATTGATGAAACTATTTAGGAACGTCGCTAAGTCATTAACAAGTTTTGACCAACTTTCAAAGGTACGACACCGTCAAATTCGTGATGAAAAACCTGAATGCTTAAGAGGTGGTTTTTGTTTTTTTACAAGGTGAAATGTTCAAAATAAATTTTTTCTTTCTCAAAATTTTTTCTTTGCGCGTTTGCTATAGTTAGTTGATAATGTAAACTATTTTCCATTTTGACCAACCTTTTGAACATAAAAAATAACTTTTATACGACTGATATACGAGGAATACAATCATTTACGAGGCTTAACTAAGACAACTGGTGGCTTATTACTCATGTAGGGAATATTTTTAAGTTTCAATAAATTTAAAGTATGAAATTAATGTGCTCCTGCAGTGAAATCTTTCTCTTCTCGCTGCCGTTAACGTCATTTACTAACTTTAATTCTGCTTGTTGGTCAGCAGCCCTGCGTTCTGATGCTTCCATATCAGTTTTTCTTCTGACGTCGTTTACCGCATCTCGGATTTCTGACAACCTAGAGAAATATCGAAATTTTAGTAAACAACTGGATGGTCATATCGAGAGAGGTTCAGATTTCACTTCCACTAGTACCGCTAACACACACTGGCTTATTACGCATGTGATTGGTTAATCGGATATATTAAGCGCACGTGATTGGTTAAATATGAAAATGCTGCCTGTTCATACTGATTTACTTACGCAGTGAATATATAACAGTGTGTAAGCAATCAATTTTAAACTAATTTAATTTAAAATTTCTCTAACCTTGACTCGATATTTTGCTTCAGTTGTGATGTTCCTTCCAAGCTATCTCTAGTTGTCTTGCTTCGTTGCATATTCTCCATCTAGTAAATTAATAAAGTTATATATTCATTTCCAACAAACTGGGGGATTCAGTAGGGGGGAGGGGGTTTCGGTGGGGGGAGGGTCTTTCAGTAACAGTCAACGTTCTGCCAAAAGTGTGGTTTTTCTCTGGGTGCTCCGGTTTCCTCCCACAGGGGGAAAGTTGACAGGGTGGGTTAGGATAAACACAATTAGCCATATTTCTCAATCAAGCAGAGGACTGGGTCTGATTGATATTTCGAGGGACATTTGGAGGGACAACAAGTTATAGTGAGCGAGCTAAATATATATTAAAAAGTGCCCTTATTATAATTGTTGCGTTTCAGGCTGCACAAATAACTTTAGGAATGTAGGAAAACATCCTAGATGCCATATTCGGCATATTGTTTATTTTTTGTCCCTCCAAACAAGTGACTAGACCCAGTCCTCTGCTCGATTGGGAAATGGCTAATCACAATTGTTGTAAAGATAAAATATAGTCTAGGCTAAGTATGTAATTAGGGAAGTGCAATACTTGATTGTACCTCAGTAAAGTGCATTTGTATACCCACATGAAATTTGCACTATAGAAATGCTAATCTTAATCTTAAGCCTATATATATAAAAGTAATAACCAATGATGAAAACATAGAAATATTAAAAAAATGACAACGTAAAACAGTTCAACTTACTGCAGCGATGCTTTCGTTCTCAATTCTTTTCACTTTCTGTTTCATTTCCTGACTGGCACTATCAAACTCGGAGTTCTGCATTTCAAATCTGTGTTGAAGATTCTTCACATCGTCTCCGACCAATCTCAGCGAGCTCTGAATCTGTTCGTTCATCTGCCTCAACTCCGAAAGCTCGTCTCGAAACCGGCTTATATATCGATCAAGCTGTTCCCCTTTCATCATCGAGCGCTGTTGTCCGCCTGCAAGAGCGCGTTCCACCTCCTTCGATTGGTTGAGGAGACTTGCAAGGGTGGTATGCTCCATGTTGACCTTCTCTTCGGTACGCATCAACTGCATGGATACTCTGTTATACATGCCCTCGGCCGCTTCAACTTTGTCTTGTATTGCCAGCCTCTCTTGTCGCTCTTTGTGCACCATTTCTTCGTTCTGTCTCAAAGCGAGTTTCAAGTCTTGTTGGAGTTTCATCAGTTCTTCGAGAAGAACTCTGTTGGATTGTTCGCTCACTTTGATCCGGCTCTCCAAGTCGTTGACTCGTGGACCACCTCGGTAAGCGATGCTTGCAATGGCAGGAAGCGATTGAGGAACCTGCTTGTCCGTGCTGAATCTAGAATCATAATATATGAATACCGTATTTACTCGTTTGAGCGCCGCGGCGCTCTTTAAATTTTCAGAGCTTCAGATACATATATATTACATACATATATTACTCAGCACACTCCCTTATCAGGGGTTTTCAGTGACTGGTTACATTAGAGCAGACCGAGGTAGGCTGTGAGCTTACAAATGGCGCTTTAAGCAACCGCTATTAGTCCATACCTCATTAATGATCTGCACCCTGACCTATGTGCCTAACCTTTTCTTTCAAATGCGGCGCTCATTCGCGGGCGGCGCTCAATCGGGGGCGGCGCTCTTTAACAAAATCTTTTATTTTTGAATTATAACAAGAACTTTTAACAAAAAAATAAACAACTTTTAAATGTCTTTGTCACTAAATGTATCCATTTTGGCAATGGGAAGTATTTACACTGTTTAGTGCGGCGCTCATTCGGGGGCGGCGCTCAATCGAGTAAATACGGTAGTTCATCTTGAGCTCTCTCTTCGGCAGTGACTTAATCGATTTTACTCTGTCCAATGCAAGATGATTTTACAGGCAAGATTTTGTGGCATAATCTTCATTTTCCTTCATTGTGCAATGTCTATTATGAAGTATTAAGACCACATGTCCATGTCTTTTGCTAACCGGTTAAATTGGAACTTAAATCCTTAATGCATCTTACTTTGCAAACGGAACAGTATTGGGCATATAAATAGGTGAGCAGCAGAGGTATCACTGAGACATCAGGGCAATTGCGTGCCATATTTTATGCTCCCCAACAATGGGTTAATTATTAATTCATTAAGCAGCAATGAGCTCTTGTTGTCTTCTACTTGTAGGCAGATGATATTACTTGGCAAATGTATGTCTTTGAATATTTAAAGAGATTTTTGGGCATCACGCTTGATAGAACAGTTGAAGGGCATTTGTAGATCAGGGCCGTAGCAACTGGGGGGCTGCCCCCCAGTAATTTGCTAATGATCATTCTTTTTTCAAAATCATGCAGACCTTTATAATGTAATCCATGCAAAACCACAAAGAATGAAGATATTACCCATACTTTCCTGCAACTTATCCAAAATATAGTTAATTAAATATGCCTTCGCCCATTTAGTATACTAAATTGTAAATTTTGACATATTAAAACGCTGTTTTCTGACCATCAGAATTCTGTCAAATCTTCACCCAAAGTCCAGGAAATGGCATTTCAGAGACTCTAAATTTAAAAATTTCCTCGGGCCTTCGGCCCTCACTCTCAGCCCCCCTTCCTATGGCCATGTAGATGGAAATTGTGGACCTACCAAGAGCATGCAGTTGTGAAAAATGCAACTTACTATAGGCCCTCTGGCCTGCAACTATAGGCCTTCTGATCCTCTAAAATTGTATATAATCTTCTTTCGTTTAACAATTATTCGCCGAAGGCGAGGTGATTATCGGTGAATAAACACCGAGACAAGGTCAAGGTTTTTATTCACGATAATCACCGAGCCTGAGGTGAATAATTGTTTTAGTATAATTTCATAGGTGATTATTTGAAAAAAAATAAAAAATACACATTTCTTCTTCGTTTAATTGACAAAACAGCTTCGGCTGTCATTTCGAAAATCACTCAGGTGATTATCGCGTCATAATCACCGCAAAAACAACCAATCAGCATGGAGAATTTTCAATAATCACCTATGTAATTATACTAATAAATATTAAGGCATTCCCCATAACATTGAACTCATGTCTTTATAACATAACATAACTTCATTCCCTTAACATCCAAGTTTTGGTTTATACAATAGCAGAATAGGCATCGTCTATGGATCCTATAACTATAACACATCCTGGCATACATACGTGTTGTACAGTGTGGAAAACATCATATTTTCATTATGTAAATGTCATATGCTAAGTTAGCAGGTCAATTGCATGCAAATGCTGTGAAAACCCATCAAGATGTTTAAAATTAGCTTTACATGTAAAATTTTAGACAAATAGATGTAAATGAGTGTCTACATGATTCTGGCCTGTTTCAAGCATCGTGCTTCTCATGTGCCGAGCGCATTAGAAACAATAGATAATGAGGCATTTCAGCTGACTATCTATTGTTTTTAATGCGTTCAGTACATGAGAAGCGGAATGTTTGAAACAGGCCTCTGTTGGCCTCAAGTGATGGACAATATATGATACCTTAAAATACATATAAAGAATAATTATAGTGACTTAAATTAAGCTGCAGTACTATACTAGTTTTGAACGTCTGACAAGCAAGACTACTGTATTTACACCTAATGTAGTAGAAGATTCATTTGCAATAAGTCGTTCTTATTTTGTGAAGCCCCGTTCAAACGACGATGAGAGCTAGCAGTCACAAATTGTTACAGGAGGTGTTTCAAGCTCTAGACATTTCAAGCTCTAGTTTGATGAGTGTTCCAATTGCGTTTCAACTTAGCGATGATAGTTTTTGAAAAGTATTAAGAACAGCTAACCAAGTTTGCGTGACTTCTAACTCTAATCCCCATTTGATCCTGCCTTTACAAAAGTAATTATTCATATTGGAATGGACCAAAATTTCGCATGGGAATTCCAATACAAAATGTAATAGGAATTGCACGTATGGGAACTCATATTATAATTCCTATTGGATTCCATAGGATTTTGCCTATATAAAATTAATTCCTACAGGAATTTTTTGTATCATGAAAAATTCATATTGAGCAGAATTCCCTCGTAGCTCACCAAAACAAATGGGAGACTGCTATAAAAGTCAAGACTGGCCAAGGGCATATTTATCCAAACTGGGGCTTATTTTGCAAAATATTTATTTTTATTTTACCCAAATCAAATGCTAAATACACAGCTGATAAAACTACAAGGTACTTTTTCACAGCTAATGCCCTGAATGCATGAATATACTATTTGATCTTCCATTTAGTTTAAGTATTAAACTGTATTTACGTAAAATATTTCATCTTTGATACATTAAAACACACATTCTGCAAAGCCACAATATTTGCCAAAATCCCTAACAAACTTGCATTATTAGCTTAAAAAATACAACTTAAAAACTGAAATTACAGTCTTTCTATTTTACAAGTACACATTCAATAAACCTGCAAGAATATTACGTTTTTCAAAGACGTATTAACGTAATTATTTTGCCACCAAAAACCGCAGACAAAAAGACCTCTCAAAACTCGCTAAAACTAAACTTAAATTTCTTTAAAAGTTACCTTTCCACAACTGGAAGAGCTTTAATGTCTTTTTCATATTGTTTCCACATTTTGAAAGCGTCAAAACTTATTAAATTTGTGTTTCTTTTTAATTTTATTTTACGTGTCCCGTTTGCAGCTGCCAGCCGTCATATCACAGAATAGAAAATAAGACTATTATATATTCTATCAGAGGAGGAATGAGGGTCTTCCCACAATGCATTGCGTCTTATTATTATTCACAATTACAATTTTCAACGAACGTTTGGCGAAAAGTTGTTGAAATACATTGCGATTTTGGCTCCGTTTATCTCGTTTTTTCGAAGGTATGTTTTTATATTTGTATTATTTAAGACCCTAATTAAACTATTTTTGACTTGTTTGGTACAGGAATTGCTTTTTACTTATGCTAATTACGTATTGTAATTATGCTTGACTCGGGTCAGTGGACACGCCAATAAAATGACCTTGATATAATGCAGAAGCAAACTCACTTTTTTTTGAGGAAAATAAAAACAAAACACGTCATCGAATTCGGGAAGATTTTTTCTTTCTACTGTTACTTTAAAACATGAGTTTGCTCCACTAAACCGACAAGTAATCGCGGTTCGAAAATGGGGTACTTTCGCTATATTCTATCGCCGATGGCGGGAATAGACCTCCTGATAATCATCATGGCGCGAAGGAAACTATTGTACTAAATCACTATTTTCCATGATAATTTTGAAACATATGCATATATGTTCCTACATATTTTAAGTTTAATGTAATTTCTAAGGTTAGATATGCTTTATATGTTTACTGTACCTGCACTGACTGTATTTTTTTCATTTTATTATAGAATTCGGCTATTTTGGAGTAAACTCGAGAGTAAACTGGAAATGACAGTTATGATACTGCTATAAAACGGGTATATACTTCAGTAAAGGTGATACCCCAGGGAAACCTAATAATAAGAGACACAGAATTTCTCGTTTGAAGAATTCAGCATCAAGCCGAACTTTGTTTCAGTGTCCTGGAACATCACCAATGCCAAGGTGTAAAAGTACAAAGGTTTTTACAAACATAATTCATAAAATACAGTACGACTACACAAAAACATAATTGTATATTTTTAATAAGACAATATGTTAAATATTATGCTAAAAGTTATTATCATAGTAACAGTAACATTGTATTTTAATGCTTTTTTGCCTGGGAGAATTTCTGTCCATAGGCATATGAGGCTGGGCATTGCAACCCCTCCAGTCAGTGTTTAGTATTTCTGCAAGTCTGTATAGGAGATGTGTTCCTTCTATTTTATACCTCTTGTTCATCTATCAATAAACTCATGACAATGTCGGGCAGTTTATATCCACCCGTACGCCACTATTATTTTTCAATGCTGGTAGTGGCATTCCAGAAAACCTATAGTACACAAATTTCCTGGAGAAGCATGCCCACAATCCTGGTAAAAATCCATGAGTTTCTTTGTTGTTGTCTAATTGTGCTGGTAGGCAGCCTGGCACTGACATTGCCCCTCTCACTTTTGCTGTTTGTTTTGTAGTTTCCTATCAGACAGATTAAACTGACTCCTCCAAAGAAATTCCCAGTAGAACTTCATAAATGGACATATTTTGAAGAAGATAAAGCATTCATTGAATTCATATCTGTTGCAGACAATCGTGCAAATGATTATGATTGAAGAGGCTTACCAATTATGTAATATCTCTAGAGCAAAAGCATCACCTTTCATATACTTCATCATATACCATTCATGTGTACTGGTGAAATCAATGTGATGCAACATTTTAAAAACTTCTCTTTACTTTTGCACATAAAATTTTATTTTTAAAAACATTTTAATTATCTTTAAGTACAGTAATATTATGTTAATATTTTTTTGATTTAAAATAAATCAATTTTATCAACATCAATTATGTAGTGTGTGATCTTTTTATTAATTTGTGATGAGCAAGGGAACACTACACTGAAAACCATACATACTGTGAACCTCCGAATATAAGCCCCTGTGTATAAGCCCCCCCCCCCATGTATAAGCCCACCACATGTACTAACGCTCACCTCATTCCAAATATAAGCCCCACCCTGATTATAAGCCCCCCTCATTGTCTTTATAGCTTACAATGTTAATCAAAGTGTGTTATTAATACATGTTTATTTTCCTGTTTATGACTGACTTGTTTATTACTAACACAAAAGATTGTCCATGTATAAGCCCCCTTGTGTAAGCCCATCAAAAATTGTTTACGAAAGAATATAAGCCCAGGGCTTATAGTCGGAGGTTTACGGTAGATTGTCAAAAAACTGCAGAACTGATAAGATGGTGTCCATGGGATACAATACTTATGATAGAATCAGGGAAGTGAGGAAAACACATGCAGTACAGGAAAACAAGACTGTACCACTAGAAGCTCCCCAGCTCTATCCTTACAGATAAAAGAAATATCAGTATCACACCAGACACCAATAAACAATTTTGCATCTTCTGCCAAACATTTTGTTTGAATGTTTTTTTTAACCCATTGAGTGGTAGCACTCTCCCCCTGATGAGTAATAAGTCTAGTGTTAAACAGTAAAATAATCTGGTGTTAGGTAGAGTAAAATAATAGACAACTGGTTGATCATTTGAGCATAGATAACTGGTTGATCAGTATAAATCCTTGCAATGCATCACACAGTAGTGAATACATATATATATAGTGTTGTGATAGTGCTGAATTTCCTCCATTTCATTCTCTACATTCACTGCCCCTCCTTCAGTTTCACCATCACCACTGCTACCACTGGGCGCTTCTTCCATCATTCGGTGTGTATGAATGTCCGTCAGGGCAAACAGGATTTATTGGATAAATAAAACAATTACAATCAGTTGGCTGGTGTAAATCTATTGGTGGAAGTACACTGTCCAGCTCATCATCTTGACTATCTGGGTCACATGGTGGGATGTTGGTGATGTTGAAATATCAACCTCCTTCCTGTGGATCATTAGGGTCGAAGAACTACATGATATGAAATAAAAATACGTTTAATACTGCTGTATTACAACAATTCTAAGCGAAATATATCAATCACATCATAGATGACTGTATTTTATATAATTTATACAGTACGAGAGCATTTTTATATTTCTATTTTATACAAATCATCTTACCTTAAAAACACAACTAGAGTGAATTTGTACCAGTGCAGGATTACCGCAATCAGGGAACAATTTCATCAATTTTTATCCCGTTAACCACAGCTGGACAAAGGACTATTCTTCAAACTATCTGTATTCCGTAAAACTACATAAACATGAACCTCACGACATTTCAAGTTCATCACACGGTAGTCCTTCCGGAATCAAGATTAATTAATGGCTGTTTTGACACACAGTGAACAAACAGAAGCTCGTGTCCACCCAAAAACGAAGCTTTCTTTCCACGAATAGTGCAAAAATTCACCATTTTACAATTTTTTTTCTATAAATCTTTTCCGAATCGCTCGTCGAATCCTCGAGGTGTAAACACAGCGAGAGCCAACCGAACAATGACGGCGCAGAGCGAGAAATCGGTAATATGTAAAAAACCGCGCCTGACCGCGTTGCATGCCGGTATAGTCCTCACTCCTCCTCTGGAGGGGGATGGAAAGGTCTCATATTACATGTTTCCACTTCCGCACTTCACACTTCGATTGCAAGGAGTGGCCGTGCTGTACAATAATCTTTGAGAATCATATATTCTTCAAAATTCTTGCTAAATTGGTTTCTGTTTGCCGTTTTAAATTATATTATGGTAAAATGCAGATTCTTGTACTAACAGACAAGTCAGCAAATCAAGCAACGAAAACGTATGACCGTATGGTTTGAAATATTTGCGTTTTTAATATTCTCTCAGGGTTCGGGCGCAATATTTTCATTTCATACGTACGTTTCTGTCCTGGCTCTGCCTCTGGTTCAGATATTTACAATATTCTTATAATATGCCATTGAATTGTTGTAATATAGAAAGAAAACGGTATACTGTTTTGTATAATAGAGGTATCAAAAGCGACTGACAAAATTGTTTGGAATCGACACTCGACAGCGCACTTTTTTGTCTTCACGACTACCTGTTTGTTGAGCCAAAATATTGCACAGAATCTCCTATAATAAATTATAGCTATCGCCATTCACCCTCCCACCCTGAATGCAAAGGAATGATATCCGAAAAGATTTAGCAAAGTATTTGTTATTATATCTGGTACGAAGTGTCCCTATACGTTTTATCAGGGATATATATTTATACATACATAATTCATAAACTGTATATGCGCACCAAGTCTCGCTCATAGAATTACTAATTAATGAGTTTTATTAAGCCTTTTAAAGTTTCTATTGATACTGATAGATACGTTGTTTGCTTACAGTTACGAAGTATCGTTTGGTGAAACTTCTAAAATTTCAATTACAGTTACGACACAGTATAGGGGTATATAAAGTTGATTTAAATATTGATGACTCACAGCGGCATTATACAAGTCGAAAGAAGCTGAATTTTAAGTTGGATTATTCTTCAAATAATGCCTGGGCATTAATACCAATGCCAATGAAAGGTCTTTATAAGATTTATAATGTTTACTGCAATATATGATATAATTTAGTCTAGTGCATATATCGTCCTAGATATTCAAGTTGTACCGCACGCACCGAGGAGTCTTGGCGTGTGATAACAGTATACTGTAGCTGTACTTCGACATATATCATTCTTGATCGTTGAGCTGTTTCAGCAATGTAAATAAAAGGAATAACGGGTTTTAATCCTGTGCTTACGGTAATTCACAGTCAAAACAGCACTA
This sequence comes from Paramuricea clavata, assembly GCA_902702795.2. Taxonomy (NCBI): domain Eukaryota; kingdom Metazoa; phylum Cnidaria; class Anthozoa; order Malacalcyonacea; family Plexauridae; genus Paramuricea; species Paramuricea clavata. The sequence continues at coordinate 15,021 of CACRXK020006070.1, forward strand.
TTGTTTTTATATACACAGTTGGCGATGTCCAGTACTTCAGTTGGGAAATCAAAGGATCCCGTTATAAAATAAATCCTTTGTTTTGAATATCGGACAGGATACATTTCAACTATAAACAACCATATCATATCTTTCGTTTTATATAAATACCGTTTGATCGATCAGTCGGTGTAGAAGATATCAGATATGTATGTTTATACGGCGATCTGATGCGTGCTCACTAGCCAGGCGCGTGTGGAGTATATTTTTCCTTGCAAGTGAAATATGATCCAGCTTCTCGCTTGAAATGTACCGCAGCACTTATTATTGATGACATTCAATATAGCAGGAAATCTTGTCATGATCAGTACGAATTTAGAACAGTATCAGAGGAACAGTATAAATCATGTTTATTAATACATGTAAAGTGAAGTATACAGCACTAATGCATCTGGCGAATGTCAACTACTACATTCCCACCCCTCCCAGATTGACAAAACAACGCTAATTAAAAATCTGCTAGATTTTAGCAGATCACGTGACCAGCGTCCACCAGGGGCTTTGCTTCCCAAGAGCAAATACCCTGGGAACGAGGTTGGAGAGCGGCATTGTGTGAGTAACGATTTGCTTGGTTTCTTGACTTGACTGTTGGTAAAAATGTAAAAATGTAAGAATGTTCTTGTAAATTCAAAGCAAAGAAAATAAACAAAAATTAGCAAGTATTTTGAACTTAATAATGTTTTTAACTGTTAAACAAAATATCTCCACCGGAATCATGTAATTTGATACTTTCCCCACACCCCCTCGGGCGCTAAATTTTGGAAGAGGCACGTGACCAGCCCATACCAGGGTATTTCCTAAATACCCTGGGAACGAGGTTGCAAGGGATCTCGTTTCGTATTCAAAGAGGCAATGGCACCCCGGAACAAACCATCCCGTCGCCTGCAAGCACTTATCGGTTAATCCACATTCACGAATACCGCGTGTGTGACAACACCGAAAGCCCATCATCGCATCAATACTTATACATTCTACCTATCTCTCGACAAAGTGCTTGTGTGCTTTGGGAGACGTTGTGCTAAACGACTCACTTTTAGAAAACAGCTTTGATGCTGTGGCAGAGTTTTACAATGTCGATAGGGGTCTTCTTGAAGTCGAGAAGAATATGTATCACAATTCCATCATGGATGAGTCCAATCCCCAGGCGAAAACTGCAGCAGACGCAGTGCCGTAGCAAGCTCGATAGGGGGCAGATTTTCATGTATTCGTGTTCTGCGTTATTAATTTCTTTAGAAATCGATTGTTTTTATGGTCTGTGAACACGAATATATGAATATCTGCCCCACCCCCAATTATCGAGCTTGCTACGGCACTGAGCAGACGTCGTCGACAAAATGTTTCAGGATGGACTATGCGACTTATTACCTGTACTATGCGAGGCAGCAACCATTCTTGCATCGATTCCTGCTACACCAGTTGCTTAATTATTCAATAAAACCCACAATGTAAGTCGAATTCAATATGACCACTGATCTGTAATAAGGCTGCATACGTATAGCGCATCTGCTCCGTGCATGAGCCCATAACTGCATAAGTATTCAGCCATATTGGATGCATGGGCCCACCATTATATATAGTCTAATCTGGTGTTGTGGACATGTTCAACTCTTCCTTTATGTTTCTAGTCACAAGTGGGAAAGGACAAATATTCATGCCTAGATTAAAAATTTATCATCAGTATAGCCTCTCTCTTTTCCTAAATTTATGCGGACTACTTGATCAAATATACTAAATATGGCCGCCATAAGCCTCATTATGTGGTGTGTAAAACGTTCTAAAACTATTTCGAAGAGGTTTTGGAACTTGGAAGCTATATTTCACAAGTCACATAGGCGAAGAAAATATTTGCTTTATAGTCAGATGGTCATAAATTTGACTGATTTATAAATCTCATATCATCATAAATATTCTGGCTTCAAAATCGGGTTACTGAATTCAATAGGATGCTTTATCCAGTCCTTATTTCAGAAAAGAGTGAAGAACATGCACTGAGCTATATGTTAATGCACGACTATGGTAGCTAATGGAGACACGCATGATTCGAGATCAAGTGGACATTTCATATATCTATTGCTTTAAATACAAAAACTTACTTAATATTATATATGTCTTACTCTAGCTTCAACAACTGCAGAAACAAGTTCAAAGTCAAGGGAATACACAGCAAAAAATCATTTTCTTAAGAAAAAAAATTCTTAATTTAAGAAAAAAATCTTAAAATAAGAAAATAATTTTCTTAGTAAGAAAAAATTTTTTTGAAATAAGAAATTTTTGAATCCCAATATATCTTTTTCTTAAAATAAGAAAAAAATTTCTTAATAAGAAAACATTTTCTTAAAATAAGAAAATTTTTCTTATAATTTCTTAGTTATGTCGAAAGCATTTTCTTAAGAAAATACGATTTTCTTACTTTAAGAATATGTTCGTAAGACAAGAAATGAAATTCTTAAAATACAAAATTATAAAATAGTAAGACATTATTACTTAAATTTTCGAAGCAAGAAAATGTAAAATGCTAGTGTTATAGGACAACTGATATCTTAACAAGACTTAGAATAACGTAGCTATATCTTATTGCGTCAGGTAAATTTGTAGTTTTTATTTCGAATTGAAGAGACTATAGACCGGCAGCTCACGGTTGATCAAACACTAAATGGCCGGCAGTACATTGACTATACAGTTAAAGTTGAATCTTCGGTATAAGATAGATAAACCCAGGGACGCCGGAACTGGGGGGGCAGTGGGGGCGGCTGCCCCCTTGCCTTTTGCTAGGGGGGGGGGCAGGGGGGGGGCAGAAGTGCCCTTTTAGTTCTAAAAAAATACGTGATAAATCACATTTACAACGATAGTTTTTGTACGAAAATCATGAGATTCAGACAATTTACAGTTTATATTTAATTTGACTTCTGGAGCCGGTTGTATAAAAAAGTGATTAAAGTTAACTATAGTTAGTGGAAACGTCATCCAATAAGAAGCGCGTATTTGAGAGTTAATCACTATTTAACTACAAAATAGTGATTAAAAAGTAATTAAGAGTTTTATACAACCGGCTCGTGGTATGTCCGGAAAAATTTTTTGACCCCTAAAATGGTACACTGACCGAAATATTTTTGGCGACGGGAGGGGTAGGTCGCCGAAATTTTTCGAGTTAAAAAAAAAAATTCGGAAGATTTTGAAGTTTTGCTTTAGAGAGGTGCCCTTGCTGTGTGTCCGCCCCCCCTTTGCCTTATGATCGTTCCGGCGTCCCTGGATAAACCGATCCCCAATCCCAAACCCTTCTCTAACCCTAACCCCTAACCCTAACCTTTTGAGAGTTAGACCGGCTGCCGGAAATATAGTCACTTTGTTTTTATTTCGTTTCCAAAATTTGAGCTGGTTTCAGTTTTATGGAATCGCTGAAGAGAATTTTTGCCCTCCGGAATTTTTATCCCAGCTTTATCCAAGCATAGATGATCCAAGCAGGAATAGTTCGCCACAGTTCGCGTATTCACTAAACGCCTGGTACCTAGTTTACCTTTTAGAACGCGGAGCATCGCGGGATAGCGTCGTTTTACATTATTGTGAAAAATTTTATAATAATTATGGCATTCACAGCGCCTTCAAGGCAATTTAAATGGCAAATAACGATGGGAAAAGCATCAGAAAGTCCTTAAAATGTTGTTCAGATACCACAGGTAAGAATAATTGTATATTTGACTTGTTATTTAATGCGTCAGCCGTGAGGCCCTGGGACCGAGGATGATTCATTGCGAAATACAATCTCGTTCCCTGAGCCTGCGATCCTCGGGAAGGAACGCGAGGCTCTGGGATAATCCGTTGCCGGAAGCCGGGAATTCTGGCTAAGATTGAACTACGCATTCCATTTTAACGGCCAATTAGATTCCTCCCTGAAACGGATTATCCCAGAGCCTCGCGTTCCTTCCCGAGGATCGCAGGCTCGGGAACGAGATTGTGCGAAATAATGTAGTGATTATGACTGTTTACTTGAGCGAAGTGTGAAAATATTCCATTGAATGTTTGAATTTGCCGCGTTCGTTTTGCATATAAAACATGCAAATGTTGCTTTCAGGCAAGGGACGGAAGATTAAAATATAAATTCAAATCTATTGTTGTGAATTCCATACTAATTTACGCACTAATAGTAACAATTTGACAATATTAAATTGCCTTTGACAATTGACATTGGCACTTTGCTAGACCTTTGTCAAGACTCAAGGCTATATTATATAGCCTTGAGTCTTAATTGACAAAGGTCTAGCAAAGTGCCAATGTCAAAGGCAATTTAATATTGTCAAATTGTTACTATTAGTGATAATAGTAATTAATAATTGTTACTATTAGTTATAAAGTTTATACAGTTTATAAAATATGAATGTTTCAATAGTTTCTTTTGGTGGGAAAAAAGCGCTGGAGCGATACATTTTGGTTGGTGGGTATCACATCAAGGTTCAGAGATGAATTACTGGGGTAGAGCGGCAGTTAACAGCGGAAAATGTGCATGTGGAATGACCAACAGCTGTGTCGGTGGAGGAAGGTGTAATTGTGACAAGAATGGCCAGGCTTGGCGTGCAGACAGTGGATATCTGACAGACAAGGAAACATTGCCTGTTACTGAACTGAGATTTGGAGATACCGGTGATACAAGATACCCATACAGAGAATCAGGATATCACACATTGGGAAATTTGCGATGCTGGGGTTAGGATCGAAGAACGTATTTTCAGGGATAATATACTGAAACGTTATTGATTAGACGTTAAAAACACATTTGATTAGTAATGTAGAATGCGTTTTTGGTAGATTTGGCAAAAGTTCTCAATCATAAATAGTTTAGCAAAAAAGTAAAGAACTCAATAATTTATGACATGATTATAGCAAACAATGTGCACAATGTGAGTAGCTTTACCAGACTATTCACTTCGTTCACAAAGTTAGTACCGTATAATTAATCAATATAAGAAGCTTATCAAACTTTATATAAACTTTAAAATTAACAATTTAAGTTTATACGTAACTATTGTGCAATAAATAAATTATCTATAAATTTTCAGAAGACTCATTATATGGTAATATGTATCTTCAACGAGAAAGAAACTAAACAGCATTGAACAAAAATGTTTTATTAAGTTCTTGGGGATTTTTCTGGATGAACATATCAATTGGACTAATTGGAAACAACAAATAAAACATGTCAATAATAAAATAGCTAAAAATATTGGAATTATAAATAAACTTCGACACTATTTAGACTTAAAAATGATAAAGCAATTATATTACACACTTATTTATCCTTATTTAAATTATGGAGTAATGAGTTGGGGAAATACATACAAGTCTAGTTTAACGAAAATTAGTACCAAACAAAATAAGTGTCTAAGGAATATGTTCTTTGCATATAGCAGGGAAAGTGCTACTCCGTATTATAACCTCATGGAAATACTTAAATTTGAAAACATATTTAAGCTAAAAAATGCAGAGTTTAGTTATAAAATAGTTAATGAAAGATCAAATATTCCGTCTATCTTCTTAGAGTTTGTGAGACCAGCATACCAACAACACAGTTATAATACAAGATTTGCTTCAAAATTAAATTTTGTCAGGCAAAAGGTCAAGACAAATTATGGAAAGCACACTTTTCAATTTGTTGCATCAAAAATATGGGAGTCTATTGACTTGAAAATAAAAAGTTCGTCTTCATTTGAAATCTTTAAGAAAAGATATAAAGCTGCCCTTCTACAAAATCAATGAAAAATGTTATTGAGACTTGAGTCTATATGTGTATGTATATTATATATGTGTATATGTATGTGTATATGTGTACATATGTATTTGAGTGTCTTTATTTAAGCTCAACCATATAAAATAATCTATATGATCGAACGTAGGTAGTGATCAACTCGAAAGTTTATGCTCCTTTGATCACTACGCACCTTCACTTTATCAAATTAACTTGAAATTATTCATTCAAAACATAATTATTTGTAAAATTTTGCATACATTTGCTTTGTTTTGTAAATAGTGCAGTTCCTGAATAAGTCTCTCTAAATCTCTCTAAAATAACTCAGTCTGAATTATGTTTAATCTAAATAGAATGATACAATTAACTGTTGCATCGGAATCTAAATTGAAAAGAATAAAAGTAAATTGGAATAATCAGAATATTGTTTCCTGTTATTCTTTGATTTGGGGTTGCAAAAATGCCAAAGCTTTAAGAAATTGCCCTCTCTGTGAAACTGCATATTTACCAAAGTATAGAAAAGTGCGTACTTTGTTGTTCCATGCAGAAATATTAGCCTTATACAACAATAAGAAAATGACTCTGCCTTGAAGCGGTTCACGCTTATGCATGTTGTAAACCTAATGTTTGCGACAGCTTTTTTTCACAGTCAATATTCCCCCGGTAGTAGGAAAATTACCGAAATTTAACATTGTTAAAATGTTCATTTTCCCGCCCTATCGCAGGGTCGGGGGCCCGGGGTTTCAATGGAATAGTGCATAATCATTGTGAAAATGTGAAATGCTTAATTTAAATATTAGTTGCGTTTTGGATTACTGGAGAACAGATTAAAATCTAATTTAAATTCTCTTTTGTGATCAAAAGTTTAACCTGTGTTAATACAACAGGTGTGACTACCAGTGCATGGTAAAAGCACCGGAGCGTAAAAAGGTTTTTCATAGATTTTTCCGCAGTTAACTACATTTTGTCGTTTCTTTTCTAAAAATATCACTGTTCTCAATAAGACTTTGAGTTCAAAAATCATCAACAAAATGCACTTTGCAAAACGTTTTCATTATTAAGAAGTATAATTAAAATTAAATACTATATGTAAATGTCTAAAATTAAATAAATCTAAAATTTTAATTAGCATTATAATTTGAAAGATTTAGGAAAAGCTTGGAAGTGCGACAAACATATAGTCCAAAGATTATTTTCTCGTAAAGCTATAATATTTGAATTTATTTTCTTTCACAAATAATTCATTACAAAATATATTAAAACTAACAAACTTATGACAACATAATGAACACCAGTTGCATGATCGAATCGCTTCAAACATCGTTCAAGTCTTCAATTGGCTGGAGTCACCAGAGCAAAAATTCTTCCTCTTTTTATTCATTAACTAAGTATAGATATAATATCTTAAGGAAAACATGATCTCATATAGTTCACAGATATACGTTAACGATCAACAACTGAATCTCAATTTTCCTGAAACATAAACATCAAGAAGGAAGTAAAGCCATTTGAAATCGTGAGTTATTCTCTTTTTCATTGCTTACAAAAATTAGAGACGAATTAAATAATTTAGGAGTTTGAATACAAAGAGGAAGAGTTATTATGCCATGCATAATTTCTTTTAAGAAAAGTGCAATGTACATACTGATACTTGTTTCACAAGATAAATTATTCCTTTCCACAACTTCCATTGGAATAATAGTTTTTCTTTAATTAATGTTGGGTAACATTATCATAGTAAGTTGTTTTCTTTCCCGCGAATATTCTGATATAGGCTTTAAGAAACCAAGGATTTGTATGTGTTTCCTATAGTTCCTTGAAGTTCTGTCTTAAAATTGACATGAAGATCTTATCAGATGATGATGAATTATCTGTTTCATAGAGATATAAATTTAAGGAGACAGGAATAGGAGTTGTGTACAGGAATATATTAGACCAGTCCGTCTAAATCATGAAAAAATTATTTCATGTGTTCAGAGAATTATTGATAAATCTTTATATGGCTTATGTTGTAATGCATTAACGGGATTTATTTATAATATACAGTAATGCATTAACACCTTGCCTGTTTGAGCCTATAATGTACTAGTCAATTGAAACCCGGCCACCGACCCCCGGGAAAGGACGGGGAATTAACGGGGGAATGGCAGTGGATTAACAAGGTCTTAATGCACCATTTTTCCCGGGGTACAGGGTAAATAACAAGTCAATTCATTAGCCAGGACAATAGCCGCGACTTTAACACGCGGATGATATGAAAGTGGACTGGAACGAGTTTATCCTCGTGGCAACATGGCACAATCTTCGAAATTTTAAAAAAAGTGCAATGTACATACATACTTGGTTCACAAGATAAAAGTATTCCTTTCCACAACTTCCATTGTAAAAATAGTTTTTCTTTAATTAATGTCGGGAAAATTATCTAGCTAAGTTGCTTTCTTTCGCGCGAATATTCTGATCGGCTTTGGGAAATCAGGAATTTTTATGTGTTTCCTACAGTTCCTTGAAGTTCTGTCTTAAAATTGACATGAAGATCTTGTCAGATGATGATGAGTTATCTGTTTCATAGAGATATAAATTTAAGGCGGAGAAAGGAATAGGAGTTGTGTACAGGAATATATTACCAGTCCGTCCAAATCATGAAAATAATTATTTCATGTGTTCAAAAAAATTATTGATAAATCTTTATATAGCTTATGTTCTAATGCATTAACGGGATTTATTTATAATATACAGTAAAGCATTAACGCCTTGCCTGTTGGAGCCTATAATGCACTAAAAAGTCAATTGACCATTTACGTAATAGACTAAATTTTGATCTAGACAAAAATTTCATTACAGCTTGAAAGAGCATCACAAAATTAGTAATATTCCAACGTTTCGTTGCGAAATGTTGTAAAATGCGGAAAATATAGCCTTGCGAAGTTTGCAATTTTCAGTCATTTTAGATTACAAACGGGAAATTGACAGCCCGATACGCTTTGAGCCTTCACATGTTTTGAACATTTTATACTTCAACTGATTTTCCATTTCCCAAGTCATGAAAATTTGAAAAGTGCAAGGGCCGTAGGGGCGGTAACTTTAACAGTCAATATTCCCCTGGTAGCAGGAAAATTACCAATATTTAATATTGTTAAAATGTTCATTTCCCCACCCTATCCCGGAGGTCGGGGGCCCGGGGTTTCAATTGACTAGTGCATAATCATTGTGAAAATGTGAAATGCGTAATTTAAATATGAGTTGCGTTTTGGATTACTGGAGAACATCTTAAAATCTAATTTAAATTCTCTTTTGTGATCAAAAGTTTAACCTGTGTTAATACAACAGGTGTGACTACCAGTGCATGGTAAAAGCACCGGAGCGCGAAAAGGTTTTTCATAGATTTTTCGACAGTTAACTACATTTTGTCTTTTCTTTTCCAAAAATATCACTGTTCTCAATAAGACTTTGAGTTCACAAATCATCAAGAAAATGCACTTTGCAAAATGTTTTCATCATTAAGAAGTATAATTAAAATTAAATGTTAATATGTAAATGTCTAAAATTAAATAAATCTTAATTAGCATTATAAATTGAAATATTTTGGGAAAAGCTTGGAAGTGTGACAAACATATAGTCCAAAGAATAATTTCTCGAAAAACTATAATATTTGAATTTATTTTCTTTCACAAATAATTCATTACAAAATATATTAAAACTAACAAACTTATGACTACATAATGAACACCAGTTGCATGATCGAATCGCTTGAAACATCGTTCAAGTCTTCAATTTGCTGGAGTCACCAGAGCAGAAATTCTTCCTCTTTTTATTCATTAACTAAGTATAGATATAATATCTTAACGAAAACTGGATCTCATATAGTTCACAGATATACGTTAACGATCAACAACTGAATCTCAATTTTACTGAAACATAAACATCAAGTAGGAAGTAAAGACATTTGAAATCGTGAGTTATTCTCTGTTTTCACTGCTTACAAAAATTAGAGACGAATTAAATAATTTAGGAGCTTGAATACAAAGAGCAAGAGTTATTATGCCATGCATAATTTCTTTTAAGAAAAGTGCAATGTACATACATACTTGTTTCACAAGATGAAATTATTCCTTTCCACAACTTCCATTGGAATAATAGTTTTTCTTTAATTAATGTTGGGTAACATTATCATAGTAAGTTGTTTTCTTTCCCGCGAATATTCTGATAGGCTTTAAGAAACCAAGGATTTGTATGTGTTTCCTATAGTTCCTTGAAGTTCTGTCTTAAAATTGCCATGAAGATCTTATCAGATGATGATGAATTATCTGTTTCATATAGATATAAATTTAAGGAGAAAGGAATAGGAGTTGTGTACCGGAATATATTACCAGTCCGTCTAAATCATGAAAAAATTATTTCATGTGTTCAGAGAATTATTGATAAATCTTTATATGGCTTATGTTCTAATGCCTTAACGGGATTTATTTAAAATATACAGTAATGCATTAACACCTTGCCTGTTTGAGCCTATAATGTACTAGTCAATTGAAACCCGGCCACCGACCCCCGGGAAAGGACGGGGAATTAACGGGGGAATGGCAGTGGATTAACAAGGTCTTAATGCACCATTTTTCCCGGGGTACAGGGTAAATAACAAGTCAATTCATTAGCCAGGACAATAGCCGCGACTTTAACACGCGGATGATATGAAAGTGGACTGGAACGAGTTTATCCTCGTGGCAACATGGCACAATCTTCGAAATTTTAAGAAAAGTGCAATGTACATACATACTTGGTTCACCAGATAAAAGTATTCCTTTCCACAACTTCCATTGTAAAAATAGTTTTTCTTTAATTAATGTCGGGTAAATTATCTAGCTAAGTTGCTTTCTTTCGCGCGAATATTCTGATCGGCTTTGGGAAACGAGGGATTTTTATGTGTTTCCTATAGTTCCTTGAAGTTCTGTCTTAAAATTGACATGAAGATCTTGTGAGATGATGATGAGTTATCTGTTTCATAGAGATACAAATTTATGGCGGAGAAAGGAATAGGAGTTGTGTACAGGAATATATTACCAGTCTGTCCAAATCATGAAAATAATTATTTCATGTGTTCAAAAAAATTATTGATAAATCTTTATATAGCTTATGTTCTAATGCGTTAACGGGATTTATTTATAATATACAGTAAAGCATTAACGCCTTGCCTGTTTGAGCCTATAATGAACTAAAAAGTCAATTGATCTAGACAAAAATTTCATCACAGCTTGAAAGAACATCACAAAATTAGTAATATTCCAAAGTTTCGTTGCGAAATGTTGTAAAATGCGGAAAATATAGCCTTGCGAAGTTTGCAATTTTCAGTCATTTTAGATTACAAACAGGAAATTGACAGCCCGATACGCTTTGAGCCTTCACATCTTTTGAACATTTTATACTTCAACTGATTTCCC
>CACRXK020006071.1:0-26228 GCA_902702795.2 Paramuricea clavata
CTATCATGCAAGGTTGGCCCAATGAAAGATCCAATACTTCTAACGAACTTCATGCTTATTGGAACATTAGAGATGAATTATCGGTACACCAAGGGCTGATACTAAAAGGTTCAAAGATTGTAATTCCAACAAAGATGAGAAAAGAAATCCTAATAAAAATTCATGCTGGTCATCAGGGCAGAGAGAAATGCAAGCAACGTGCCAGACAAGTAGTATTCTGGCCTGGAATCAACAGTGACATTGATAACATAGTTGAGAGTTGCGAGACATGCCAACATCACCAGCATAACCACCAGAAAGAACCATTAAAGCCATATCCAGTTCCAACCCGTCCCTGGCAAGTGGTCGGCACAGATCTCTGTGAAATCAACAAGAAAGAATATCTTGTCATTGTGGATGCATATTCCAGCTATCCGAAAGTGATACCTCTATCAAGCCAAAGCAGTAAAGCTGTGATTAAAGGTATGAAAGTAACTTTCGCCAGACATGGCATTCCTGATATTGTTCATAGTGACAATGGACCATGTTACAACAGTCAAGAGTTTGCTGATTTCAAGACCAAATGGGGATTTAAACATGTTACCAGTAGTCCTCATTTCCCGTCCTCTAATGGGTTAGTCGAGAAGGCTGTCCAGACAGTAAAGAATATCATAAGCAAATCAATTGAAAGCGGAACAGACCCGTATCTCGGACTGTTAGCATATAGATCAACACCACTTGACAACCATAAGTCACCAGCTGAGTTACTGATGGGAAGAACACTTAAAACAGATCTTCCAGTTGTAGAAAACCAGCTCAATGTTAAAGATTCCAAAGCAGTTGTTGCATGGAAAACAAAGAAAAAAGAAATCCAGAAGGCTTATCATGACAGAGAAGCCAAACCTTTGCCACCACTGAAGCAAGGTGAGATGGTGAGAATCTACGACCAAAAGAAGTTAATGTGGGGAGAAAAGGCAACGGTGAAAGAAAAGATTGCAATTCGATCGTACATAGTGGAAACCAAGGACAAAGTTCAATACAGACGAAACAGGAAACAATTGAGAAAAATTACCTCGGAAGTCGAAGACGGAAATGATAAAAATGTAAGCACAACGAAACGAGCGGAGAAACAAGTCGAGACAAAGTCGTTACCCTCGAATGAAGTATCAAGAGACAGATCAAGATATGGTAGAACAATAAAGAAACCTCGTAGATATGAACAATACACTTAACAGATAAGTAAAGCATGTTAGGACTTAAGAAGAACTTAGTAGTTGTTATAAGACTTCAATTTTAAAGTTGACTTTATCTCATGAGAGTAGACGGTGTTCAAACTGTTGATTAATATTAACTTTCTTATTGTATGCGGAATGTAAGGATATCACGTGACTCATGCATGCGAGCACATGGGACGTCCAAGGAACGTTGAACAAGGACTGAGTATAGTTGAGTTATCAAGTAAAGTTAAATGTAGTTTATACGGCATAAGATAAATAAAATATATAACGTTACAGCTCGTGTTTTAAATAGTGCATAAAATCTCTGCAAATCTCCGTAGTTGCCGAGCAAAAAGCATGCATGATGCTAAATATAAATCTCGACTATGATTGGATAATGGGTGAAGGTGCTAATTACAAAACGTCAATCATCCTTAATGGGCGAAAACAAATTTGTCATAGGCAATTTGGGCAGGCGTTCCCTCTGTACCCGCCCGACAGCTAAACGCCTGCTACGCAGGCTAGTGCTATGTGTGTGGTCTCTTGAGAACGAAGGAAAATTATATTGGTATATTGCGCGCGTCTCTTGAGAACAAAGGAACGTTTCTTAAGCGAACGTCACAACTTATTATATTGATATATTGCGTGATTTCTTAAGAGCGAAGCAATTAGAACATATTATATCATGATTGATATAAGGATCTTTCCTTTCCGCTTTATATAAATGTGGTCTCTTGAGAACGAAGCAACAACATATAATATTGATACATTGCGTGTAGGTTTCTTAATTTAAGAAAAAACAACAACATATTATATATTGCTATGTGATATATTGCGTGAGTTTTTAAGAACGAAGCAATATAACATATTGTTATATTATTGATATAAGAAATGTCTATTGACTTCCATATTATTTTCCAATTGGACCAATGTCAATTGGTAATTTTCCAATGGAAAGGCTATTTTGTCCATTGGATCCAATGGACAGGTAAAATTCCATTGGACAATAATTGGTCCATTGGATCCATTGGATCCATTGGATCCATTGGACCATTGGAACATCTCTCTGGTTTCATAATCATGTCCACATGGGGTCTTGCAACCTGTTAATTACGTAATGGTAAAAACACGGAAGCTCTTATCCGGTTGATGCATTGTTCCGATTGGCAACCTTCACATGGTCTGTTATTCGGGTGATGCATAGTTCCGATAGTTGATCCATTGCTGGCCAATGGACATTCCATTTGTCCATTGGATCCAATGGAGACGCAAAAGTCCAATGAAAAATTGGAGGTCCATTTGATCCATTTGACAAATGGAATGTCCAATGACCTTTTCCACCATTTGATCCATTTGACAAATGGAATGTCCAATGGCCTTTTAATTATTCCATCGGACATCTTGCATAGGTATTGGACATGTATGTATTATTTCGGTCACAAAGTATTAACTATTTTACAGCAACGCAGTGATAATATATTAAATAAGTACCAATTATGTTTCAATAGAAAAGATTTAGAAAAAAAGGTAATGTAGATCCAGTGCTGTTTACCTGAATTTGTAAGTCACTAATTGACGTTTGACTATGAGTATTGCATGGTCATTTTCTTGTGAAATATCAGTGCTAGACATTTCACACTTACCAAGATCACCCCTAAATAAAGCACCATCTCTGAACCATATAAGCACCTTAGAATAGCCAAAGCTTTTATGGTGTGGTAGATAGCACTATGGCGAGAGCGTCGTTAGTGGGGTTAATTGAACCAGGTTTCGTACCAAATTCGTATGGAGTTATTGTTTCACTAAGACGAAGATTGACGACTTTAAATAATTTAACATTCAATTTTAATTCCCTCTTTATTCAATTTTTAGTAAATTTAGTCGCACCAAGAATTCAAAGTGTTTTCTATACACAAAATCTTCTTCAAATTTGAATAAACTCAAAGGAAGTTTAGTCTTATAGTATTTAATTCATTTATTCAGGGACGCCGGAACTGGGGGGCAGGGGGCGCGGCTGCCCCTCTTGCCTTTTGCTAGGGGGGGAAGGGGGGCAGAAATGCCCTTTTAGTTGTAAAATACTACGTCATAAATCACATTTCCAGTGATGCTTTTTCGTGCAAAATCATGAAATTCAGGTAATTTATAGACCCAGAGAAAGTGAATTTACAAAAATAAATTTGCAAAAGAATTTGGTAAAGAATTTGGAAAAGAATGAGGTCATGATGGAAAAGAATGAGGTGATGGAAAAGAATGAGGAATGTGTGAATTTGGAAAAGAATGAGGTTAATTTACAAAAATTTTAGAAAATTTTTGGATTTTAGAAAAATTATTTGACGTCACGGATAATTTTGGTATGTCCGGAAAAAATTTTTGACCCCTAAAATAGTACAGTGACCGACATTTTTTTGGCGACGAGGTGGGGGGGAGGTCGCTCAAAAAATTTCCATTTAAAAAAAAATTTCAGGTAGATTTTGACCTTTTGATCTATAGAGGTGCCCTAATTGGTGTGCGTCTGGCCCTCATTGCCTTTTTATCGTTCCGGTGTCCCTGCATTTATTAATAAAACATATATTGCAATTAATGCTAGACAGAGATATAACAGTGTAGCTGTGTTTCAAATTTTGAAACAAATATATATAATCCGGTCAAGATTTCAAAAAGCGATAATGCGCGATTATACTACGCTGCGTTCGGAGAAAAGTACTCAAGCCACATT
The DNA here is from genome assembly GCA_902702795.2 of Paramuricea clavata. Classification (NCBI taxonomy): domain Eukaryota; kingdom Metazoa; phylum Cnidaria; class Anthozoa; order Malacalcyonacea; family Plexauridae; genus Paramuricea; species Paramuricea clavata. The sequence goes on from CACRXK020006071.1 coordinate 3,913, forward strand.
TTATAATTGTGCTGTTTTGCATGTTCAAAACATTTCGTTTATCTAATTGACCAAATACGCTTTTGATCCGGAAACCTTATTTTCTTCAACATACGGTACGATAAATGAACATCAGTGAATCGCATTGAAAGAAAGAGCAACAAGTTTATTAATTAAAAGTTTATTAATCAAACTAACAAGTTTATTAATTAAAAGCAAAAATCGAATGAATTCTCAGATAAAATTAAATTTGATCATGATAATAATAATAATAATAATAATAATAATAATAATAATAATAATAATAATAATAATAATAATCATAATAATAATAATAATAATAATAATAATAATAATAATAATAATAATGATAATAATAATAATAATAATAATAATAATAATAATAATAATAATAATAATAATAATAATAATAATTAGTTTCATTTTGCTCAAAACACAATCTGATTTTTTACTGAAGCAAAATTCGCGCCAAAAACGTCAATAAATATCGGGCTGTTGTGAGCTTGCTGTTACTCGTAATGAGCGTCAAGATGGCGCCATATTGGGGTAAAGGTGGTATATTGTGATATGTCATATCTTCTTTTAACGAGTTCGGGGACTCCGACTTTTTTGTTTGGTTTTATTTTAAGTATATCATAAACTCCATGCCTGGGAAGTTTCAGCACATTCTCATTTCTGGAACAATTACGGCGGAATTAAATTAAGTGCTGCATAAAGTGAAAATTTGATATTATTTTTATAACACAGAATTTTGTGTAAACTCTGTTGATTGCAGACCTCTTGAAATATCTGCTGTGTTGGTGTAATGTACTCAGGTGAATAAGATGTTTGTGTGATGTTACTCTGAGTGTATATCCACACCGGGCAGGCTTGAAAAATATGCCTGGCCACGGCGGGATTCGAACCTACGACCTTTGGAATACTAGCCCAATGCTTTTCCAACTGAGCTACGCGGTCAGGACGGTTCGAGTAAGCGATATTTCGGAGTAACATCACAGAGTAACATCACACAAACATCTTATTCACCTGAGTACATTACACCAACACAGCAGATTTCATAAATATTAGATTACACTGATATCGAAGGAACTAGACTCAGTTCCGAAATATCGCTTACTCGAACCGTCCTGACCGCGTAGCTCAGTTGGAAGAGCATTGGGGCTAGTATTCCAAAGGTCGTAGGTTCGAATCCCGCCGTGGCCAGGCATATTTTTCAAGCCTGCCCGGTGTGGCTATACACTCAGAGTAACATCACACAAACATCTTATTCACCTGAGTACATTACACCAACACAGCAGATTTCATAAATATTAGATTACACTGATATCGAAGGAACTAGACTCAGTTCCGAAATATCGCTTACTCGAGCCGTCCTGACCGCGTAGCTCAGTTGGAAGAGCATTGGGCTAGTATTCCAAAGGTCGTAGGTTCGAATCCCGCCGTGGCCAGGCATATTTTTCAAGCCTGCCCGGTGTGGATATACACTCAGAGTAACATCACACAAACATCTCTTGAAATATTATATTAATTTTATATCTGGTTGCATGCATAAACATCGGATGCTTATTAATGATTTGACTGCAAGCGTGATCATTCTTCGATTTAGCCTGCTTAATTGCGCCTGAATACAATATCATGAAGGTCACTGCCCTTTGCTTAGTCAAACCACGGTTAATAGAAGGAGGATGGTTAGGATAGCCGGCAACTTCAAAGGGGGTGGCAAACTATATTGAGCACAAAGGAAAAATATGTCACGTGCCGAGATAGGGGGACGCTTGTGTTGACATTTGTGGGAAATTATATTGAAAGTGTTTGGTTAATACTGATAATAAAAGCATTTTTGTATCTTTAGGAGCATTTATAATAACGATGGACAGTGATATCGAAAGAGGAGTGATTTCTTAATCGATGCAGACATTTGAAAACATTAATAATAAGAGCAAAGAGAGTTTTCAACGAACGGAAATGACGGTATCGTTTGGAAGATGAACGAGAGAGCGAATACGTACATTTATAGACGAAGATTTTTATAGCATTGAGGCCCCTGTTACTATTACCGGACGAAAAACAGTTGTATTAAATACTGATTTTTCTGCTGCCTTATCGACAGTGAGAAGTCTTTTCCGTGCTACAGTATGTGTGCGACAAATTTGCGGCCATAGTGCCAAAATATCAGGCATATATATGTAGTAATTCAAAACACTTTACAACACATGGTCATGGGGAATCTATTGTACGATGTATCTATGTGTTTAGATATAAAGGTACATTTACTTCTTTAGTTGGTTGACATTGTAGAAGCTATACTATGAAAAGTACATTATTTTCAATCGTTGGAAACAATCTGGGATGCGATATAAAAAAGCCAGGTTAATTCAACCGTGTCAAAGATTATATTATCGAGTATGAAAACGATGCAAAACGTGGTAAAGCTTTTGCCTTACTGTAAAACAGTAGTGAAAAAAAAGTGATATCATATATTTTATAAAATTTGTAAATATACAATTCATTTATCTTCTGCAATAACTCTGTCTTCATATTCAGATTAATTATTGAACCATAGGTTTGAAATATAACAATGGGTTGGCAAATTTATGACTTCCAAAACTAATATATTATTTACAAATGCCTGTATGGTTAGTTGGTTAGGTTTTCGCAATTACACTGCTATCATGATATACGGCCATCATACAGGCTTTATCAAACCAAACAATTCAAACCTGGTTAAGGGGCTGATTACATGGAGAGTTTTCAGCTTGGCTGAGTTTCATCCCGGTTTCTCAGCCTGAGGATAAAATCCTATTAAAACACAGCAAATGATTGCATGACAGAAATTTCAGCTTGGGTTGAAGTTTCAGCCCGGTTGAAGCTACCCGGCTGAAAATTTCAACCTGGTTGACCAGGGTGAAAATCGCCATGTAATCGAAAGGAAAATTCAACCCAGGTTGGAAAAACAGCGTTTAAGTGGCTTTATTTCTGTTTGTTCTACATTTAAATGCAACCACACTCTCGCAGAAATCAAATAATAGTCATGAACAACATTTTAAATTCTCCAAAGATGCAGAATACCTCCATTTTGAGTCTTCATCGTTTCGGCCCGGGCTGAAATTTCACCCCGGTTTGAACTGAAATTCTAACTCACCCCAAGCTGAACTTTGTCATGTAATCGTGAAACAATTTCAGCTAGCTTAACTGGGTTGAAATTCAGCCCGGGCTGAAAACTCCCCATGTCATCAGCCACTAAGACATGTTGAACCTGGAAGGCAGGTTTTGGCAGGCATCCCTGCATGGCCCTTATAATGAATTAACCATTAACTTGCAATTTCTTCTCTTTCAAAAAAATATAATGTAGGGTGCATTTGCTGGACACATTTCCAGCTCACTCACTAGTGAATTAACAAGCGGCACTGGCAGATGGTCAATGACAAATAAAATTGGGTGGTGTTAGTCAGCATGGAACCATGCATGGGCTAATCTGATAAAAATTATAACAAACCATACCTGAAAATGGTTTAGAATCTTCTTTGAATATTAAACTTGTGCATTTCCAGTCAATGAATACAATTTGTTCAACCCAGAGCCAATAGGCCATACAATTTTTCATGCCAATTTAACCACTAGTCAGTCCTCTCTCAGCGAGGTCAGAGGTCTGCCAATTGAAGAACGTCACCCTGCAAATCCCAAATTGAATGAACAACCATCCCAGGGTGGATATCAATAGTTGTTAATAACCCATTAACTGGCAGTTCTTCCACTGATGAGTAAAATTGTATTGCTTTAGACAGAGTAAAATACCAATTTGAAAGTAGGTGCATCTGCATGCATTGCCAAATTGATGGGTAGATTATGTAATAGTGATAGGCAACAAATATTTTTCAACAGTCTTAAATTTCAGTAAGTATATGTAGTTACAGTATTCTGGTACAATGTTATAATTTCTAAAGAAGTGAATAATGATGAGTTGAAATTTGCATAGCGTCCAAATCGTCGGGCTAGCATGGTCAAACCATAGTTAATAGAGGACAGGGTTTGGAAGGCCGGCAAACTTCAAAGGCTTTCGAGCTAATTAATTTCAGATGTTGGAAAGGTACGTCACGTGATATTTCGGGTGCATCAAATTCAGAAATTACTATAGCGTATAGTATTACAGAAATATGTTATTGTGCTTATAAATTTTAAAATAAGGCATTGTTGTTCTTGTTATGGCTTCGACAAGTTCGGCATACGATTCAGAAAGCAAAATTCTTCCAATTCTGGATGCTGGAGACGCAGATACAACGACGGAGGCGATTTTCATCGAACTATTTAGCTGCTGCAAATCAACGCGCGTGAATTAACTGAAGAAATATCGCGTTCAGTTGAAGAAGTAAGTCCTTTATACTGTGTCCAATTAAACAATATGTGGTGAGATGCCTTAGACTTAATATTCGACTTATATTTGTCGTTTAGATTGAAGCTAGGATTAAAGCAATTGCTGTGCGAATATCGACGCCGTATTATAAAGCACTGGACAAATTCTACATAGCTAGTACTGCCAAACTAGGAAAACAAAACCTATGTTTATATATGACTTATCACGCATGAGAAGGCAATAGATAGCTTAAGATCTACGACGTCGACGTTAGCTAGGACGTCAGGGCTAAGCAGAGGACTGGGACTACATTAGGACGACATCCTAGTCCCAGTCCTCTAGAGAAGAGAAAGTTGTGCTTTTGAAATGGTGAATATGCCCGAACGGTTGATTTTGCTAACCAGCAGATATTCTAAAGTTTATATTATATAAAACACTAAACAAACGGCATGCTTTAATTAATAGCAGTATAAAATATCTTGCTGTATATTAGACAATATAGTCTAGACATGAATGTCATAAATATCAGGTCCTAAGGCTTACGTCGAATTGTCAATTACAAGTATATTGACCTAGTATTACAAGAAATTGACCTACTATACAGTGATTCAATGTCTACGGTCATGTAATTTGTTAGTTTTGATCATTCTGTCACATCAAGATAGAAATGTTATTCCAAGATTCCATGATATTTCTTATTTGATATTTCCTCTGTATGGTACAATATTGACGTAAGGGTATTAAACTTAGTTCTTATTCCTCTCCAAACGCGTTCTAGACCAACTGTTGGATGCCAGAAGATTTTATCTATGTGCAAAGGATAATATACCCAGAAATATTATTTAATGTTTTTATTCCACTAGTAATTATCAGTGAAATCAGAAGAGCTTGGACCACTTGCATGCTTATGTTGCTGGCGAGGGGCCCACAGGGCTGTGGGCACCAAATTTATGACTTAATGATATTGCTAGAATCCCTGAATCGTGCTTTAGAAAGCACACAAGAATTGGCCTGTCTCCTCCGCAGAGAAATGTATCTCAATACTAATCGTAATCACGGCCAACAGAAGCCTCTGCGGAGGAGAGAGAGAATAGCCAAACCTACTTCTTTACATGTTGATAAAGTTGTCATAATAAGAACGTCCAAGCTCCTCCATTAGCAAAAAGTTTGTGGAAAGACATTATTGAGCAATCTAATGTTGCAGTATCAAAAGAATGCGAAAGTCCTTGTGTTTTGAGAACATTGTTAAACTGTATGACTGTTCAAAGTTTCTCATTTGCAGGGATATTGATAAGTACAATTGCAACAAAAAACCCGAAAAGAATGAAAAAGTTTGACAGCCAAATTCAGATGTGAATAGTGTACTTATTCACTACGTCAGTGTGCTCCGATTCTAGCCGTTGTTGTCTCTCAAACCACAATAACTCAAAGTTGAGCCTACCAATGTCTTGTATATTTGATGTGAAACAAAATTTTGTGTAATAGTGATTTACAGTATATATTAATTAGTACAAATTTTTACAAATTATTTAACTAAGGTAATATATTGTTCTAGTCTTATTGTTCATCTATTCATTTATAATCTGTTTCAATAATTATCTTATACCAATGTACAAATTATTGCATATTACTCTTTTGAAGCAGTGCTGTCATTAAGTTTACAAGTAGGTGGCCCAAAAATGATTGAACATTGAAGGCACAAGACTCCTAGAGGGGGTCTGGGTGCATGCCCCCAACCCGAAATCTAAACAATCGGAAATGCCATTCCCTGCATTACGGAAGGTGATTTACAGAGTTCTTAAGATTACAAAACATCCTATCAAAGCCTGACCTGTTTGAAATCATTTAATCTTTTGTTTTAATTTTGATGTTCTGAAGTACAGGAAGTAAAAGGGTTTTTTTATTCACAGTTTTGTTTATATGAACTTTGTTGAGACAAAAGTAGGCAGCCAGATAGCCAATTGGGCAGTAATTTTGGCCAGCTACAGGCCCTTAATGACAGCTCTGGGTACAAAATCCCCACAAAATTTCTCACTAGATTACTTCTTCTGTTTACGTTAATACGGCAAGGCCTCTTCTAATCCACCATACTATTTACTCCTCTGACCAGTGTGACGACCAGCAACGTTACCTGGCTCCAATTGTCGATGTAGAGTGATATGCTTTTCTGGGGTAAATTAAAAGTAGGAATAGCACCAGCTACAAGCCAAGGTGGGAACTAAAGCAGAACATAAAACACCTGATTATATATAAGTTGACTTTGTACAAGTATGGTTAAGATAGTAATTATAATGTCTAAACTTCACAGCAAACAAGATAGATAATAACTGTAAATGGGGCTTTATTATACTATGACACGCCCAAACAAAATCCTGTTGCTTTATTTTGCCACTTTTTGCTATTAAAATAGCCTTTGAATATTGTATAATACTTTGTTTTAATACTGTATACGAAAATGTTTCTACTGTCCTCAGTGACAGTGTTCTGAATTTATGTATACCTTCATTTTATGAACACAAGGATTAACTGTTATATAAATATGACCGAAACGCACTTTTATGCAAATCATTAATAAATATATATATTTCCTGCTCCATATGGCTACAAATTTGATCATTAGATACATGAAATATATACGGCAAGCTTCTGCTAATTAAGCTGTAACTTTCAAGCGTTCATAACGAAATATCAATACTTCTACCAGATAAACCTGTTAGTTAGTCATAAGAAAATAACTTACATGTTTTGGCCGGGTCTTCCCGAAGTGTCTTTCACAAACGTGAAGTGTTTGTTGAGCGATTTGATTTCGTAAACTTGCATCTATCTCGCGATCCAGCGTCCTTTGTGACAAGCCTCGCCAACGTTTCCCGGATTTTCGTCGATAAATCATCGTCTTTTGTTGAAATTCAAAAAATACTAACACCAAAGTGTTTTCTACTAGTCCTGCAACCATATATGAAGCAATTTGCTCCTGGTGTTTGGATATTCATTCTATAAAAGACTTTTTTCAAGTACTACAGCCTCTTCTCTAATACATTCTCCTAATACTAAATAGATTTTGATGCACCCGTATTGTCACGTGACAGAGAACAATAACATAATTTGGCCACGCCCCCAGCTTCCAAACCCTGTCCTCTATTAACTATGGTCAAACATTGTGCATAAATTGATCACATAAAAGCTCAGATATATTATACAGATGTTTGGTAGTATAATAAGTGCTTGTTGACTGCAAATTCATTTGTCTTTCGTTGCAAACTTTTCTGAACAATTTATATGCTCAATGAACATGTTTTTTTCGCTCTTGTTTCGGTATTAATTCTTTAAAAAACTTGTATTTAATAAACTAATTTCTATGTAATAAATGTATTTTGCTAACCTGTCGATTTTTTTTGAGAGTCTTTCCTTGTACGATTATCTTTCTCAAAGCGAATATTTTCCTTTTTTCTGCTTGGCAAAACTTATATAGTTTTTGGACCGCCATATTATTTTTCGCTACTCGCCGTACATGAGCTGATATACAGCGAGCAATTCAGCCAATCAGATTGCAGAACAGCTCATATACGGCGAATGACTATATTAATATTGGATAAAACAGACTGCTGTATATAAAGAGAAAAAGTTCTCGAGTGAGATATATCATAATTTTCAGACAGCGCGCAAACAGAAAACTTTGCCTGCCACGGATCAGACGGCTGGGTTTTGAACCCGCGACTTTCGAATAACTAGATCGATGCTCTACCAATGAGCTACACGGTCAGGACGAAATTTCAAATTGGAAATTATGAATTCATACATCCTCGGTCCCAGGGCCTCACGGTTGACACTGCGTTGCCGGAGGCCCTGGCGAAAACCAAAACCGGAACTTCAAAAATCTTGTAGTTTGCCGGAAGTAAACTTAATAAAAATGCTGACTCTGCATCTTTTTTTGCAAGGAGTGAACTTTAAGACTTTCTCGAAAGAAATAATGTTTTACATGCAAGATAAACATTAATTTGTTCTGGTTATTTCACCATTAAATGTTTTAATGATTGACCAAATCAGAAAACTAAAGGATCATCTAAATGTTTCAATTATGAAAGCTGTTCAAGTTGATGAATCGAAGGATACAATGGGTAGTTTGGGAGAGTCATTGTATACGGACAGCAATCAATTTGAATTTTTATTATAATCGACGAAATATACAGACAATTTAAAAGCGATTGTTGTGGACGAAGCCCAATCTTATTAGTGAATGGTGAGTGAGTGATACTGATATATTTGGTTGTTTCTCAATATTCTTTCTTTGCTATATTAATGGTTATCTGCAAGACTGTACACATACAGACAACATATATTCTGTTTAATACGTCTGGTCTAAACGCTGCATTTTACATGTGCCAAGTCTAGAAAAGTTTGTTCAACCTTTTAAGTGCTACCAAATTATTTTACTCAGCTTAACATGCCAGATGATTGAGTGTACTGGTGAATGTGAGAGTACTACTGCTCAATGGGTTAATCAGATTATCTATTGTACTGACTATCTTACTGTCTAATGTCAGACAATTTTGCTCATCAAGGGGAGAGTGGGTATAATTGCAAAGTAATTACTTTGCCACTTTGGACAAATGTATAAGTTACATATGTTTACTACGTACCGGTATGTACATTTAAATCAAAATGTCAAACTTTATTATTTGAGTCAAACTTTATTATTTGAGTCAAACCATGTAAATTCACATTAGATTTGGCACATGTAAAATGCGGCTTTTAGACAGAGACAATGAGCATAAAAACCTGAAATATTATGTGCATCCCACCCACCCACCCTTGCCTCCCCCCCCCACGTTAATCTTGGTATCCCCAGATAACGATTGTTTGTAGGATATACAACTACCTGTAAGGTATGGTGTGACTGCATACTACAAGCTAGTATCATATTCAGTTTAATACATATATATGACTTGAAATATGTATTTTCTTGCCAGCCATTTTCAATCATAAAATTATCCATGTTGCTGTTAAATTATGATTGGCCTAAAATTTTTGGCTAAAGATTGTTTTAATTTATAAACATTGTACTACTACTTTAGGAAGGATTTCAGGCCTTGCTAGGAAAGGATTGGTATATCGGGAAGTTTGCTTCTTCATCAACTCAGAGAAAGAAGTTGCATCAACTCAGAGAAAGAAAGAAATTTCATCAACTCAGAGAAAGAAAGAAATTACATGAACAAACTAAACAATTTTGTGTCATTGATATAAATAATGATTTATTCTTACAATTTCCTCTATGAAAATTTGGTGTGTTAATAAAGATACTGTAAAAAACAAATAACAGCTTTATGGTGCATCCATGCTGTGCTTTAATATTGCAGTGTATGGTGTAGGAAATGGGGGTGTGTGGGTACCAGTGTGCTTGTGTGTGGAGGCCGGATGCTCCAGGAGTTCCCCGACAAGGAATATCAGGTTCCCAACAGGGGGCTATAATCTTTCAAACAGTAAAATTATTGTTTTGTATGTTCAACTTATGCTCACACATGAAAATGTTGAATTTTTTGGCTCTCATGAAATGGTGCAGAATTTATTGTCTGTAACAGTGCATTTACAAGCACTACAAAACAAGGTCACTACAAAACATAATTTTTCCCAGTACAAAGCAAAGTTGCAGTATTACTATTAAACAATATAATTTGTCAACTGTAAAAAAACATTGATAGCCTATAAATTAAGCTATACATTGCATGAAATTTAAGGCAAAACAAGGTGGAAGAACTAACATTTCCAGCTATTATATTAATCACTTTGTCATTATTAAATAGTATTAAAATACAATATGTCATTATTAAATACATTTAGTATAAAATACAATATTTTTACATAAATTAAGATCCTTTGATGAAATTGATATAAAATCAATAAAGTAAGTCTATTAAATATAGTATATTATAAAATAATTTATATTTTATAATATACTATATTTAATATAATATTATGTATGGCTTGGACCCCTCTTGCATTGAACAACCACACAGACACTCATTCACGATCAGGATTTTCTCATTTGTAATTGAAAGATGCAAGACATCACTCACAATTTTTGTAGATTTGTACAATTATAAACGGTACAGTCTCTCGCATAGCCTTTCGCCTGTCTTTGTTTATACTCTGTATATAATTAAATCTCGTATATAAAATGTCCCATCGGCTTCGGCGATTTCAATCTTTAAATAATCCAATGTCCAATTTTGTGCAGCTTTTTAATGCATTGTGACACAACATCCAACATCTTTTATATTAAAAATAAAATTTCCATTGATAGACAGCAGATTTCAACGACCAAAACGACTCTTCGTCTTTTTTGAAGAGTTAATACACTCCTATCTACTCCTATAGTCAGCCATATTTATTAGTAAAAGTTCGTGTTCAATTTCCGCATTCCATTGTTTTCATGCGACCAATCAAATCACTTCTCGTTTTGGTTTTCGCCAGGGCCTCCGGCAACGCAGTGTCAGCCGTGAGTCCCTGGGACCGAGGATGGAATTCATATTGAATTTAATTATGTAACATATTAGGCCGCCATTATGCCCAGACGCCCATGATATCAAATTATAGTCGTCCGCGGAACGTGCTCAAGGTATAAATGATGCAACAAAATGTATTGCGCTGTATTTTATTATGAGAATTGATTGAAATCCTTTACAAAGAAAAAATACATAGAAATAGAAAAAGTGATGAGTAAAATAATAAGCCGTTCGTCAAGGTAGAAATGGACATTACTTGAGCTTCGTCAACCAAGCTTACAAATGAGGAATCTCCATCTTCTATCCCTAAGAAAACAAAGAAAAAGATGAGAATGGACATGACATCATGAATAAGAATTCCCCTGTATTAGGCCATGCAACTACCTTGCTTATCGGAGAAGGACGAAACTCAAGCCATGCAGTCAGCAGAGCAGATAACATAGATACAAAGTACTATATAACTTAGATACAAAGTATTACTCGTTCAATTTCCATAGATACCAAACCATTTTGCCCTTGTCATCTCTATATACTTCGTATAGACCAATTGCGAAACTTAGCGACCGCGCCTTAAACTGTACGAAAACGAGGCGTATTATACAAAAACAAATCATTCTACTATATTTTTATATGGCGAAAAATGAATTTCAGTGCTTGAGACGCGTTTTTATGGTAATCTCATCATTTTTTTCTCAATATTTTTGTTTTGCTATGTAAATCTTTATTATACTTGTTCATAGATTTAGTCTTACTTCAAATTTCATTCTTTTTCGCGGCGTGCGAGGCAAAGTTTTGCTGTTTTTCGCCGTCCGATATTAAAGAAGCAGAGTATACTAGAGAAAGAGTCAGGTATTTTCCGTCTGTTTTATTAATACATTTCAAAGGATAAGTTGTAACATTGATTAATTTTGTTTCAGCTGTAATATAATAGCAAGTTTTCGATTTTAACTTTAAAAATATGAGAGTATAAATGTCGGGCAAAAGTTGTAGAAATTTTATATTATTATCCTTTGACAGAATCGTTTTTTCTCGCACGAAGTCTAGCAAAATCTGGGTAGAAAGAGTTATATATTTTAGCTTGTTAAGTAGCTGCCTAATTTATTTGCATCTTGATCAGATTTTAAAGTCTAGATTGATATTTTCCACATGTTTGTTCCATCGCATGCTAAAACAAATGTCTCTCCAAAGCGGGTAAAAAATTAAAAATATAGTGGGAAATCGATGTTTAGATAAATTTAGCAACTATTTATATAACCTAGCACGAAATATTAAGAGATAAAAGAGATTCAAGAAAAAACACTTTAAAACCCTAAAATTCACTTTTCGCAATATAAAAATATAGAAATTGTTTTGTTTTTGCATAACAAGCCTCGTTCTCGTGCATTATGAAAGCGCGGCCACAAAGTTTCGCAATTGGTCTATGAATACATTTTTAAACATATTTCTGACAGCCAGCACATAAACAAACTGAAATAAATATTTGTAGGACTTACTCGTGCCCATTGTGATGATAACTTTTTGTCCCAGTTAGGAAATAACCACGGGGTACGCCGTAGTTGATGTAAGCATCCCAGTTATTCACATAGCCAGTCCAGACACAATTACGTACGCAATTCTTCTTGGTGCGACAACATTTGAATTGGAATCTTCTGTCTTCATGACGATTACTGTGATAAGAGTGCCAACCTAGGATTGTTTTAGGAACAATTTATTAAGTTACTTTAGGAATAACTTATAAATGTTGTAGAATACAGATGGCGTGTGTTTGTTTCCGACTAATACATTGTAATACTACATATAGGCTGATACTCTTACTGTTTCTTTTTCTGCTATTGGTAGTGTTCTGTATCTGTCCTTTTTCGTACTGATTGTCACTATTACTGACACCAATACAGTTATCATTACTTATACTCTAGCGTGTTCTTTTGTTTTTATTGTTATCAGTGCCGTACACAGCGGGGGAGGTGGGCAAGCGGGGCAACTGTCTCTCCAGGGAAAACTATATTTACGATTTTTAGAGCCATTAATTATTCATTATTCCTTGGATATATTGATGACTTTTTCCGGCATATAGGCCTTACTGCCCCCCGGATGAAAAAATCCTGCGTACGGCCCGGTTGCTACTGTTGCTGATGCACCGTATCATGTTGATTTTACTATTTCTTTTTACTGTTATTGTTATTGTCATTATTGTCACTGTCACTGTTGCTGTTGCTGTTGCTGTTGCTGTTACTGTTACTGTCACTGTTACTGTTACTGTTACTGTTACGGTTACTGTTACTGTTACTGTTACTGTTAATGTTACTGTTACTGTTACTGTTACTGTTCTGTTACTGTTAATAGAGAGTTTAAGTTCGACTTCGGATACCAATACCGATACTAACAATATGTCGTGCGCATGCTCTCTTCTCGCAAGAAGCACGAGGACAAGTGTATTGGAAGTCACCACTACCGAAGTCGGTCTTGTATTGGAAGTCGGGGGAATTGTAAGATAAGCTCATATAAATCGGATATTTCATAATTTTTACGATAAATTAAACATGTAAACTATTTGTTTATTAGCATAGCCTGAGTCATGTTTTAGTCGGAATTTTAGCTCAGCTGCCGTTTAGTATGCCGCTCATTTTTGGTGACAATTAATATGTTCTATACTTTATCTGTCGTGATAACTTAACGCTTTAAAATTCCCGGTACCAAATGAGAACGGAAGTGAAAACAACGGTATCGGTATTGGTATTGGCAGTCGAACTTAAACTCTCTACTGTTAATATTACTGTTACTGGCAGTCGAACTTAAACTCTCTACTGTTACTGTTGCTGTTGCTGTTGCTGTTGCTGTTGCTGTTGCTTTTGCTGTTGCTGTTACTGTTACTGTTACTGTTGCTGTTACTGTTACTGTTATTCTACACTTAGCTTGCACCTACAATTACTCTTAAAAATGCTGCTGCAACTGTCGACTGTGCTGTTATCCGTTGCTGTTACCATTAATTTTACTATTTTTAACTGATACTGTTACAGTTGCTCATATTGTTATTGTTGCATACGTTTTCTGATTCTATGCCCATTGCTCTTACTGTTGCTGTTGCGGTTACTTAGTCGTTATTATTTCTGTTAGTAATGAATTTGTTTTTGTTCTTACTGTTACTGTAAATGCAGTTGTTCCTTTTGTTTCAGGTATATTATTAACTGCCATTTTGGCTGTTGCTGCAGTTGTCGCATTGTGTTACCTTTCGTGTTTCGATTATCTTCATGACGGCACGTACCTGTCAGTATTTGTCACATAAAATTTACCCAAACAAAATTTTGCTAACAAAAGAGTTGTGAGCTATTATACCAACCTGCAATAACTCCATTTCGACATTGGTATAATATTTCGCGGTCGAACCAATTCACCCATCCAGACCATTTGCACGACGATGTGATTTTGGAGTTATGTCTGCATCGAAAGGACCAGGAACGATCTTCATGGCGGTTGCTGTGAAGACTACTCACACGCGAGATAGAGTAACCTAAATGATAATATACTAAAGTTGTCTGTACCAGTGTCGGTAGTACCGTCATTACTATCTTAAAAAATAAGCAGAGAATCGACGTTTCGAGCGAAGGCCGTCCTACTACTAACTCTTGACGAAGTACCTTCGCTCGAAACGTCGAGTTTCTGCTTATTTTTTAAGGTAGGAATATAACCACTCAGCACAGCGTTTAACCTAAATGATTGATTATCAAACAAGCTAAATTGTTGATAACTTGTTACCATGCACCAAGTTAGTAGTGATTTTTCTATATACCTTTTTCTCTCGTATTATGCCCGATATTTTAGGTATCCTAATCTGGAACTCGATTTTTACTTGAATATGCTGTAGTAAAATATATTGTCTATACTGCATTGGGTGTTGGGGATGGATAATTTAGGAACGAATGCATTTTAATATTTTTGCTGTTTTAATATTTTAATATTAAAACTACAAAAATAACGAATGCTGTTTTAATATTTTAATATTTTTTTATAAGTGAACATAACAAATCCTACAAGTTGATTAGTCAAATTTACGCATTTTAGTACAAATTTTCCATATCAAATGAGCTTTCGCGCGTTCTGATTGGATAGTTGACTAGTAAATCAGAGGCATTATTTACCACTTGGGTATAGTAAATAATGTTTTCGAAAATAATATATTACTTCGCAAATTTGGTTTCAAAATCGACAAAATATTGAAAAAATCGTCCCCAGAAAACGAAAGAAAGCACAAAATGTTGTATTTAACTTGAAAGGTATGATTCTTTTTTTATTTTACTGTGTTAAACATATTCACGGACAATTTAAAACTGATTTAAAACCGGAGTTTTTGTTTTCAAACAAATAGCAAAAAGTATTCCAACTGTTCAAAGGGAAAAACCGTGCCGTGATATTCTGGAAAAACCTTGCCGTGATATTCTTTTAAATCCATTTTTTGTATCCTATAGACTTCTCAATTTGTACTGTACTATTTATTTTTATATGTTATGTTTTCATTGTTAAGTATGGCGTTCTGACCGCTGTATTAAAAAAACTTTATATCCAACGATATATATATATATAATAAAACACGTTTATTGGCATTCAGCGATGTCTACATAACTTAAATTTTTATATATGCCATGCACATTTGTATGCCATATTGACAAAGATTCGATACATTTGAACAAGAGTAACATTTTTGAAACTGAGAGAATTAAGCTAAAAACGGCCTATTAAATATTAATACCTTTATATACAAAAACAACCTGTGTTAAGACGCTCTATAATCAGTACGTTAACGCTTGTTGTTCAAAAGCAATCATCTATTCATCAGCAAATTCATGTCCCCCGGCACATCTTGCCCGTGAAATGGGACAGCTCGTTCTAGACTCATTAGAACATACAGACTACCTATCCCACGGGTATCGGATACCTTCTCTATAGGAACAAAACTTTTAATAAAATCGGCCTTATAAGTTCACATCCATTGCCCAACATCGTAAAACAAAAAATAAAAAGTCTGTGAATGAAGAAATATTTCTAGCTATGACTTCGACTTCACTTCATTGAAACAATAATCGCGAACAAATCGTAACGGTTATTAAATTAGTTTAGTAGGGGCTTTTCAGCTAATTATTGGCGGTTCCAAAATGTTTGCGTAAGTTTAAACACAATTATCTCAGTCATAATCGCATGAAAAAGCACCAGACAAATTCTAAGTTAAACATCGCGGAATATAGAGTGATTTATTTAAGTGTAATAGCTCTTTTAGTTTTTGAGTCATAGTAAATCAAACAGTCGTACTTTTTTTGCCCCACCCGGTATATATATTTTAACATTTCATTTACCAAATTTCTCAGCTATTTCCTGAAAAAATTATTGCTAAACAGAAACTATTTTTTATATTCTAAGTCTGGTGAAACAGTCATTCCGTCATTGTGTTATATTACAACCAGTAACACACAAGTCACACAAGAAGCCATTTTGAAAGCGTGTGCGTACAAGAAAAACTGCAGCACTGTTAGTGACAGTAACCGTGAACAGGCTGAAAACAGTTTTATTTCTGAATTTTAGTATTTGAACTGATATTTGGATATTTTATTTTATTCATTAAAAATTTATACTAAAACAACTATTTGGCTCAGGCTCAGTGATTACGGTGAATATTCACCTGGATTCCGTCTCGGTGAATATTCACTGGTAATCACTTCGCCTTCGGCGAATAATTGTTAATTATATGCAACATGGGTTTGATAGGTATAAGCAACAGCAGCTACGTCGATGCATCGCGCATGCAAAATCCGAAATTTCACATAACGATTAGAATAGTTGCATGGAATGTCGATGGCTTCCTGAAGCAGCAATATAGGCCAAAATGGAATAATGAATGTTCGCTAATATACCTTTGCTGCATGTTCTGGTCCATTTTGCATCAAAGTTTGTTCCAGCTTTAATGCAGATTATATGAATCAGAAGAAACAAGGTTGCCAATACGACTTTCATCATGATCGTACACTATATAAAGAAATTAAAAATGTACAAATTTAATTATTCAGTGTAGTCTAGATATGCACGAAGGACGTTATTGAATAATATTGCAAGTGTAATGCGGTTTCTGATGTTATTCTGAATGTACAGTATATATATATATATATATATATATATATATATATATATATATATATATATATATATATATATATATATATATATATATATATATATATATATGGTGCTGGGAAGACGAATGTGTCGATTTCAAGTACCCCAGTATACATACATGCAGAGCTGTTGAAGTGTGGTGAATGATAATGCTATATACCCGGCACATTTTCATTTCCGCATCATCACACCATGCTGTCTTATTGGGACTGGACTACATTAGAGAGACTGCGAAATAGCAGTAATTGTGTCACTGTACGCTTATAACCTAATTTCTTGTTAAAAACTCCTCAAAATGCAGGAAATAGCTTATCTGCATGAGCTTCAAGAAATCCAAAATTTCTGGGGGGGTGGGCATGCTCCCAGATCTATCCACTGGCTCGCACCTTCGATTGTTCACTCGCTAATTCACAGATTCCTACAGTTAGGCCTGATCTGCTTCCCTATAAGACGTAAACTTATTTGTTAAACCATACATATTGATGCTGGTAGCTGCAATGATACAGACTTGCCGACTGGAACTTCTCGAAGCCCCCCGCTATAAATATGTCCCCTCCAGTTACTCATCTTTAAAAGAGGCCTGTGAATTATTATCCCCGAGCCGACGGCGCGAAGCGCCGTGCGAGGGTACTAATCCCCCCCCCCCGGCTATTTACACCCGCGGAAACGAAAGCATTAGCGGAGTCTAAAGTTCATCAATTATCGCGGGCGTGGGTTACCAACGGTGTTGGCTGGGTGGTCATCCTCACTGATCTCAAAAATATGGTGGATTATCACGAATTGCGGACACTGATTGGACCAATTTAAAGTTTGCATTATAACGACTGCATGACGACAGCGAAATAGCAAACATTTCTTGATTTGATGATTGATAAATTCTTGCAAGTATATTTCATTTTGCTCGCATTATTGCAAGATTTTGTAAATTTAAAAAGCTCTCTGAGAAAGAATCTGCGAAAGAATCGGCTAAAAGAAGGGAGCCGACGTTAACGAAGGTAAGTTTGTTTCAAATATTAATTTTATAATGGATTTAAAATCCGACGGCCTTTGCGTATATGAAACAACTAAACAAAACAGCATATAATTTCAGTGTATCATTAATATTGAGTCCCTTCTTATGATATTGAATTTTTTAAACAAAAAAAGAAAGCAAAGTTATTTGCAAACTCAAAGTTTATCGATAAAGCCATTTTAAAAGGCAGTTTAGTTTTATAACACTATAGTGACTTTGAAAACGTTTTGCGAAGCGTTTGTGGTTGAATTTTACCTTAAATTGAGGCTTATATTACGTATAATAACATACCTAACATATATATGTTGGGAAATTAATAATTTTGTAATTAAAAGTGATATTTTTAGGCGATTTTTCATTTGAAAGAATATTCTTAAAAAATTATCGTGTTACCATGACAACTACTTTAGATACTTCATGTTCGGAAAATAGAATGGTTTTGTCAGCAAGGCGAGACTTTCTGCATGCATGTATTTTCTAGTATGGAATTAAAGCACCATTTCCTTTGGAATGGCCGACTGTCATTGGCTGAAAAGTACTTTCAGCGGTCCATTCTTTCCCCGTAATGGACCAGCAATCCACCAAGTAAAAAACCCCGCATGTATGTTAATTAATTATAATAAAAAAAACCAGCAAAACTAGTTGAAAATTTGAAATTATAATTTAATTTGTTATTAATGAGATATCTGCGAATGGCTTTTGGTGCAGAAGAAGGAATTACGTTGTCATTCATCGTTTTCTACTACCAATGAAATGTCTACAACGCTGCTAATATGTATTTCAAATCATGTATAAATGGCAATAAATGCCATATAATAAACCTTTTATTAACCTCGGTATGTACATACAAAAAAGGCCTCGGCTCGATATTTCTCTGTACAGGCCTCGGCTAATAACAAGTTACTAGAAATACGTGCATGCAGTAACCCCTCGCCAATATTTTCCAAACATTAAATTAACATGAAGTATTCAGAAAGGACCCACTGAACGCAGGCTCGCGCTCAAGTGTTGCCATGACAACAAGATATTCCTAAATTTTAAATTTTTTCATATTTTTTGTACAAAACTGCAAAATAGTTTAAAGATTCGTACTTGTAACTATACAACAATAAATTTCCGAAATATATACTGTATAGGTAAATTATTTTGCATTGTTTGCAAAATTTAACTTGAAACGCCTCGTAAAATGTTTTGAAATGTTCATTCACCTATAGTTCATTTGCCGATAAACTAATAATAAAACATAAGTTACAAATAAAACAAAGTGTTAGGTAATTTCAGTTAAGTCTTCAAAACAATTTGTTCTCTTTTACATTTTAAAACATTTTTTCCAATTAAACGGTAATTTATTAATCTTAGAGCTTCGTTGAAAAGGAAAACAGTTTATGTTTTAGGCAAAAAGTTTGAAGCAACAAAATTCGTAATCATAGGCTATACTAACCATTAAATATTTAAAGCAAACTAGCCGTATATTTCACGATTTCCCATAGTAAATCAATCAAAACAAAATTGCTTCAAGCTTGTTGTGTATGAAACGATTTTCCAAATACATGTGTTTTAAAATAGAAATTTTGCTCATTCCACTCCTATACAAGCAATCTGCCATATTTTTGAGATCAGTGAGGATGACCCAGTGAACTCTAATAATAACTGGAAGGCTAACTCCTATGATGAAAGTCTATGATTCGTTGAAGCCGGCGCGCGGGAAAATCAGCTTTCAAAAGGACTCAGGAGAGTTTCGAGGAGTGAAAAAAATTCTGTCAAAAGTTTGTTTTCGAGCAAAAATTTGCAAGAAAAACACTTTTCCCATGGGAATACAACAATGATTGGGATTTAAACCAAGTTTCCGATTAGTTCCAACTGTTTTACATCTCTCTGCAGCAAAAAGTAAGGAATTTTGCTTTTGTATTTTGAAAAAATGACGAAAGTTTGGACGTGCCGAAGGAAATCTCGCCGTTCAACTCAAAAATATATACTATAAAACAATTTGACAGTCCCAAAACTTATGTTGTACTAAACCCCAGGTATTGTTATTGATCCTGAGCTTTTAGTCCTTGTTTTAGTCGCTCTTAAACATAAATAAATTGGCGTTTTTCAAGTGATGTTATTTTCGTCATCGGCATCTTGTTGGCCACTATGAGCACTTTGAATATGGCAATATTTTTGTCAATTTTCAAATGCTTTTTTTTCGACCTTAAAACGTTAAATCTTCTTGAAACTTCGCATACAGATGTATTTTGCATGAGTATAAAAAATTCCTGAGGTATGACGTCTTAGTTTTATCTTAAACTTCCAAAAACTCAGAAAAAGCAGCCTAAAACGCGCGGTTTTTCAGACCGTTCATGCTTATGGTCGTGTTTTTCGCATTTTTTTTGCTAATTCGTGATTTGTTTGCTTTGCGAATATTAAATTCATTTATCATACTACTGATATAAATTAAATTTGGTAGTATAACTAATATTTTGGGGCAAGATTTAGTGATAAAAAAATGTGCATATTTTGAAAAAAAAATTTAAAAAGGACTGGGTCTACCTACAAAAAAAGCTTCAAGCACGGCTTCAACTTCTCCCCCCCCCTGACTTAGCCTTCCAGTTATTATTAGAGTTCACTGAGATGACCACACACTCAACATCGTTGGTAACCGATCGACGCGCGCGATATTTGATGTTCGCTAATTCTTCGCTAATGCTTTCGTTTCCCGGTTGTAAATAGCCGGGGGGAATTAGTACCCTCGCCCCGGTCTTACGCCCGAAACAGCGCTCCGCGCCGTTGGCTCGAGGATTGATTAATACATGACAGTACATGATGTTTTCATAACGCCGCGCTTCTCCAAGTAAGTACTAAGTTACTAAGTAAATGCATTAATTTTCAAGATGTAATTTGCTCGTCAAACAAGTAAATTGCTCTTCGCAATAAATTGCACCAGGTTTATACCACACAATTTAAAAACTATCAGCATTTACACTTGTAGGTGCATTTTAAAAACATTTTTGAAAACAGAGCACTACCCCGAACATAAAATTGAACACTATATGTAATATTTCAAATCCGACTAAGAGGACTGGACTTAATTTGAAGTCCGAGCAATTAATTTGATCAAGTCCGAGGAGAAGCCGAAAACTGGATCAAAATGCAAAGACTTGAAATGTAGTCCAGTCATCATAGCCGGATAATTGGAAATGGTGTCTTAACTAATTTTGATTCAGTCCAAGGACTGAATTAATTTTGATCCAGTCCTAGGACTGGATCAATGTAATTCATCAGGTATTCAGTATTATTATGTGAGCAAAATAAAGCGATATGGTTGGCTAATTTACTCATGAATTATTAATGATTTGAGATTCAGACGTAAATCAGAACGCTGCCCAAACATAAAACAGAACACCACTCAAACTTGAAACTGGAACCTGCCCGAAATGAGTACACCAGTAGTAATATAGAGGCCGTTCGACCCCCTTTTTGTGGTGGCGTGTGGTGGCGTGTGTTGGCGTGTGTTGGCGTGTGGTGGCGTGTGGTGGCGTGTGGTGGCGCGGGGCGGCGCATCATCATTAGCATAGATTGTGGTGACGCATCATCATTAACATACGTCATAATTATATACAATGACGTCACGCGGGCGAGCTTAAACACGATCGGGCGAAACTTGCTGACTACGCATTTTTTAGCGTCCTTTCACGTGTATGATACAATGGAGGGATTAATGTTGGCTTACTATGAACTTTTATACAAGTGTCTGTATAAAATCTACAAGTGTTTTGTAGCAGGCATAGTTCTGTATTTGTTCCACATCAGTCATGGCGTGTCTACACGGTAAAACCACATCTTACAATTTATTGGAAGGAATTTTTGCGAGTGCAGTCGCACAAGGGGTTGAAAGACTTTGTGTGTTGAATAGTTTGTGTCCCTCGCATGGCAAAATTGTTATCGAAATTAATATGTAGCCGTATCTTTGCTCGGAAGAGATAAATTTCCACATGTATATTGACGGATTTTTCGTATGTTCCATAGCGAGGAATCTTTTCCTTACAAAAATCAAGACATATTTTAAACTAAACAGTTCCTAATCCCGAGTTGTCAACGTCGTTATTATGGTCAATATTTACATGTTCAAGATTATTTAGCAATCCTCCTACATACATATATACTGTTAAGATGATCATAAGAAAGCTTATCAAGAGTAGAAGTTAGAATTGGAACAGTTGTAATATTTTTTGACACTATCGTCTGTTATAATTTGTATCAATAAACATGTTTTAAACTTTGCAAATGTTGCGTTGTTATGCGTTGCTAAGTC